>JAULKQ010017337.1:0-10382 GCA_032356285.1 Smithsoniella earleae | reverse complement strand
AGCGAACAGCACACCAAGCTCGAAGGATCGATCCAGTGGACCAATGCTCAACACCAGTGTTGGAGTGATATCGTTATCATTCTGCAGGAACCACCAAAAGCGGCACCTTGCAGTCGCATGGATCCTGACGAGCTGAAGCGAAAGGTGTGCTACAACGGTCGCTGTGTTGCGTACGGTTACCTCTGTCAGCAGACTGGATGTCTGGCTCATCCTTTACGCTGCAAGGTGCAGGTGAAGCTCACTATTGAAGAGTACATGCAATATGGCAAAACAGACGACGCTTGCTTGAGCTTGAAAGACATTGTCCAAGCAGGTGCCACTGTGCCAGCTATCTATTCCATGCTGATGTGCATACTGACCACAAAATACAAGGACGAAAGTAAATACGTTGAGGAGCGTGACAACTGGCGTCAGGTGTGGTAGCAATGGTAGTGCAGGTTTCTCAATGTGTTGCAGTTCGCTGGCTGTGCTTGTGAAGCTGAGTTGACCTTCCTTTGCAGCTTGTGGAGAAGAGTATTGGCAAGGTTTCTGAGAAATTGGTTCTTCCAGAACTTCTTGTTCTGCTACCAGAGCTCTTTGACGAGAATTTCAAGGCTGTTTCCCTCATCGGAGTGTCCATTGGCAAGTATATTGAACGCAATTTCGTGTCAGCAAAAGAGGTGTGTCGTTTCGTCTTGATCGCGATGCTTTTAGTTGGAACGCCCTGTACGCTTGGTTTAAACCTGGGTGGCATTTGTGCAGTTTTTCGGCATGATAACAGAAGGCGGGGATGAGTCGCCACTGGTTGACTCTGGTCACGCAGCACCTCTCTTTATGGCAGCTATCACGAGTGCAAAATGTGATATTGAGGCGCTGAAAACATCCATTGACGCCCACAGCTTGTTACCAAGCTACATGCAAGCAAAGCTGGAAGCCAACATAGCAAAGTATGGATTAGGACAATTGTTCTAATTCCATAATGGATATCGTGCTAGAGAGAAATGCCACAGCACGCTGCTTTCGTTTCTGGTGGAACGTGACAAATCTTGGACTCATCGCCTGTGGTGAATTGGTTTGCGGATAACTATGCAATAACACCATGACCCAATTCCTTGCGTCTCAAAATAACACGACTGAAGAACCAAGCTCCCGCACCTAGCAATGGCTAAGATCATGATGTGTTGGATCCGTACTGAGATGCAGAGATATGCCTGCTGACGTATCACTACAGGTTTCATGCTATTTTCTCCAGAGCTGAATTTTAATCATGCTGGTCATTATGGGCATCATGGCTAGGAAGAGTTGAAAAAGAAGTGCTTCCTTCCGTGTCAGTATTGTGTTGTGTGCTTCAGCATTCTCATGAATCCCAGCTGAATGGCGTTGGCTCTGTACAATTTCGGTGTGTTTCAAGGTTTGTGAGGTATTTCCAGAAGTATCGAGTCTCAGTAGCACCGCCGAGCGCATCCATGATTTTCCTGAGTAGAATGGATAGCTAGGCAATTCCAAATCAACCCAGTGGCACTATTTCAATGCACTCTATTGTGGCACACAGTGAGAATGACTTCAGTCGATGTTCATTTTTCGAAAGATCCAACACTCTGTAACAACGGTGATTCTCATCATTTGGGTTTGATCAAATCATATGCAGAGATTATCTGAAATCTTGTTACATTCTAAACCATGTCAACACAATATGTCCTAAGCTACTGCAAGTGTGCTGTCTGTTATCGTCTTCATGCGGTGTATCTTCAAACAAGCTCATGTTGACCAAATAATGTTACTTGCGCGTCTGAATGCTATAATATGTTCCTGCAATTGCAAAGATTGAAGTGCGTTGTGTGATCGATACACCTGGTCAAAATAAATAAATAAGTCAAAATAAATACTCAAGGTTCTACAGCTCAGAGGTCCTTACCTGCAGAGGAAAAAGAGGTCATGAAACGATTCCACTTGCTAGTCGATGAAACGGTTGTCAAGTGCTACAGGTACAGTGATTGGTCAACGGTAGCCTGCTTAAGAGCTCGAATACGAGCTTCTGCAGCAGCAGCCATTCTCTCTCGTCGAGTGGTCAAATCATCCTGGGTACATGCTTTCCCCGTCTGGGGCCTGTTACTAGATGTTGAAGCCTTGGCTTTCCTCTCTCTCCTGCACCTCAGAAGCTTTGTTCGCCACTTTGCTATTTCACTAAGCTCACATTTGTCCGCTGTTTCGCATTGAAAGTGTTTTGAAAGTCCAAGTAAGCACACTTGCGCACGACATCTTCTACAGCAGCCAATGCAGCGGCAACTTCATCAACTTCCTCCAAGGGACTGCAGGGCTTCTGTTTGCTATGTGCCGCAAGCTTCTTTTTCTTCATCTCCTCCTTAGCTTCCCTCTCAGCCTCAGCAGCAAGACGGGACTCCTCTGCAGCCGCAGCCGCTTTCCGTGCCTGCTGCCTCTCCCGTTGCCGGAGTTTCTTTGCAGCCACCTTTGCAGCCTGTACCTCAAACCCAGTAGTGCAAATATTCAACACTGTACATGGCACCAGATGCTATGCTGGTTGAGGAACCCCACCCCCTCTCCCAATGTGACCCCTAACCATAATCACTGAACACAGATGATGTTCTACACTACATTACCCACATTGCGCCTAATCAAAACAATCATGTCACTGGTATTTGTCCAACAAAATCATATCTTTCTAGCATCTGGACGATCCCGTTTGATCACTCATCATTACAAAGCAGCGTCAGAGTCATTTGTAAGCTCTCATCGGTAATCTTGTTGGACTCAATCAAAAAGGGGAATCCTGCTCAAGCTGATACCTCTTGGTATGGTGCATTATCACGCATGGTAGACAAGGAATGCAGTTCAAGAGCTGACTGGTAACTAAAGCTTCAACGAACTGATGTCTATCTTGAGATAGTAATAATATGGACGATTTTTACTGGGAGGCAAGTATACCTTGGCTTCAGCCTTGTCTTGTGCAGGGTCTTGGCGAGTGGGGCAAGGGACAGCTTCTGTGGCTTCAGGAATGGAGTTTGCGTTAGGATGACTGTCGTTTGGGTTGGAAGCTGAATGTTCAGAGGGAACGGCTGGAGTACATGCACCAGTATCCCTGGCTACGGGTGGACTTGGGTCGCTGCTTCGTACAATAAGCTGCAGAGTCGCAAGCTTGAGGATCGTTCTACGGAGCTCCCGAAACGTTGGCCGCGCTGTGACGAACGGAATGCGTCGGATTCGTGGATCATTCCAACCGACTCCCCATCCTCCTGTTCCTGCTGTTCCTGAAGCTGACAGCCCCTCGAAAACAGGCCCCGCATTTGCTCCCTGGGCGTGCACAAATACCAAGTCCGACTTCGAGATGTGGTCACCCCATGACCCCAGCGTTGCTACGATATCTGCAGCCAGAGCGGCTTCGTTGTACCGCCTCATGCTCGATCCTGCGCTGTGGGCTACCTTGCCTGTTCGATCTTGTGTCGACTGCCTCCCGCCCTGCCCGGCCCTGGTGACGTACCTGCACACTATACCGCTTCAAATAGCAGGATAGTGTCGAAATACTTCTGATTATCTTCGTACATGATGTAATTTGCGCCTTCTTCCAAGCACGTGTCGCACGGAGAGGTATCAAAGCAGTTAACCTTGTGATGTTGGACTCCAATTCATGACAAGTCACCAGTATTATTTCGTACGAATGGGATCAATCTTGATTGTGGAACTAATAAGTGTTGACCCTGCGCGACTTTGGTTGGCTTTAGAGCTGACCGATGCTGTACGACTACAAACTTTCAGTGGCGAGACGCTCAAAAGCCTGGTGTTTCGTAACAAATACTTGATGCATCTAGCTAATCTAGTCCCTGTGCCCAGTGATGGGACGGTGATGCACGCATTGGCGGAACTGATGACGTAGGAGCGGGCAAACCTGTGTAATGTCTTGTGAACTTTGGCCGTGGGCCATTCACCAAGCCTTGCTGCGTTTGCAGGCCTCACGGTAACATTGTTTTGGCTTCCTTCTCGCATGTTGAATACGGCAGCCGCGAAATGGCCACCACTGCTCAGTATCAGTGTCCAAGTATTGTGGCGTATGGCCACGTTCCGAAGAGCTTCTATTCGGTCTGATGTTGATAGAGGTTGTGAGGACTTTATGGTATCTTGATAAAGTACGGTGTTCCATACTCTCCAATTCTCACCGTTTCGTTGGAACATGGATGTGGGCTCACGTCGTGCTTGCGGCTCAGAATCGTCTTCGTCGTCACCTGACGAGTCTGCATTCTTATGACCTCAACTTTTGTAAAAGGAGGCGAGCTTGTACGTAGTGTTGTAATCAACGGTACCTTGAACTGGTGATGCAACGAGCAAGGGCTACGCACCGGACCCAGACAAAGACGAAGCGTCATTATCAAGGAGTTGCTCGCTTTCTTCCTCAGAAACCCTGGGTAGCCCTTTGAGTGACCTCTTCACATTTAAACGGTGCCAATCACTCTTGAAATGGGCACGCTGTGCTTGCAAGTCACTGAATACTACCATACAGATGCGGCACGACATCCCCTTGTTCTCCAACCTTTTTTCCTTCTGCTTTTCTCGTTTGTGCTCGGCTCCTTGTCTGCATGCAGATGTTTTGTGAGGAAAACTTCTGTGGTAACCTCACCGTGATAGCCACTGCCTCACCCGCTGTTGCTAGAACCATTTGACGATATATCTTGATCAACATGTAATGATGATATAAATTCTTCGCTTAGGGAGAAAATATTCATGTTTGACGCCATCTTACCAAACTTTTCCTGAACCTCTGTCCGTGGCTTATTTCTCGCAAGTCAGCGCCTAAACGAGAAAATTCTGCCGCAAGTGAGAAGATCTTAAAGCGTAACCTGCCTTCAATTGAATCTGTCAAACCCGTGCATGTTCCTTGTGCTAGTTGAATGATGAAGAAAACCCATGCATTGTAAACTCAACTCGCGCGTGTCACATTATCACCAGATAGGTCGGGCAATCACTCACTCACTTGCGCGAACGAGGAATGACTGAGTGAACGGAGACGTGCCGTCCAAATGGCTCCAAGCTGCTTCATCCCTCTGGATTTGTTTGTTTGGTTCAATAAACTCTGGATCTTCGATGCACTTGAGTCACCCGTTTTTCACCCGTATTTCAAAGATCAAGATGAAATGTGCACAAACTTTGTTTTTTGTTCATTCATACAGGGCAGGTGAGACTTTGCAACCCGACAGCGTATCAATCGCAACCCCTATTATTCCTGTTAAGCAAGATACTGTTCTTTCTCTGGACTGCAAATGATGGGCTAACGTCTGAACTACAGTGTACAGTGTTCAATGCAACAATGCAATACTGAAGGGACAATTCAATTCTGGACTCGACAGGGATTGCCTGCACGGACATTGGGGAAAAAGTTAGTATTTGCCCGAGAGTAATCTTTGCAGAGTTGGCGTATCAATTCCAGTTACAACACAGTAGCAAAACCAACCGTCTCGTTCAATACGACATTTTCGAGCACTTCCCACGGACTTTGAAGCTGAAGTTTCTCTGTATTACTGCGGTCCTATTTGAACGGCATACCAGTTCAGCCCCAAGTTGATACCGTCGGTACAAGATATTTCTGTGTCGTCCTCATATGATGTCCGCGTTGACGATTCAGCTGTGGACTTTGAAAGCGAAGCACTACTCTATAAGATCGGAAATGGAAAGCACATGATTTACGAGCGATTTAATGTCACTTGTCACGCGTGGGAGGGCTGAGGCGTTTGCGAACCCGACATGTTCACTAAACGGCTACTCAAGTGCAGCGTAGCGTTCAATCTGTCACAGATACTTCCTGATGTACGATGCAGTTTGATAGCTCCCAGTAAATATAGGGTAAAAAGCTCAATGCAATCAAGTCTAGCTTTCCATGAACACTGAAAGCGCCATCTCGTCGTACGGAGTAAGATGAAGATTTTCAGCACTGAAAGTACAATTGGTTATTAGAATTTCAATGTAGATGTTACATTAAGCTCACAACCATTAATGGTAAGTCCCATATATCGTTGGCAACTTAACGAAAACGATATATAATTTCTTACGTGTCGGCTTACGTCCGCAATCTACGAGAAGCGCATCAATAAATACCCTGGCGCAAATCAGTTTCAGTGGCGGTTTACAATTTACACTTGGCTTGATTATTTTCCTTGTGGAAGATACACTGGTAGCGCATGAAAAAGTACATGCTGGCTTCACAAACCACGATCCCCATGAAACCAGATACCCGGACAACGTGTAAACGTGGATGCTGAGGAGAAAAGTTCACTGTTCTGTTAAGGGATTTGCTCGCAGCTGTGGCATGCAGATTCTAAAAACTCTACTGGACAACACATTGATAACGACGCCCTCTCCCAATACATCCTCCAAATACATCCCTGACAGACCAGGGAAATCATGATCGCAAAAGAACAACACTCGTTCTCCTTCGTGCAATATCCGAATTTAACTCATACCCGTAAATTATCAGAGGATGTACGGTCACATGTACACAGGGTGAGCTGCTATGGAAGGTGTTCCAAACACCGACCCTTGACAGGATTTTCAGCTCCAGCGCAGGCCTCAGTACATGCAGGTGACAAGCTGTGCGTGCTACCTGGAAACACTCAAACAGAAGGACAAAAAAACTGCAAAATGGCTAGCTCTGTAGGGTGGACACAGCCTGCAAAGATCAGGGGGCACTGAACAGCATCATACTGCAGCAGCAGCCACAAATTCAGGGCTAGGTAAATGCACATGGGCTGACTTGCCTCGTAGAGAGAAGTCAGCGAGGTCTGCAAGGTCACGAACAATTTCGAACAGTGCATCGGGGCGACCCAGAGATTTGGAGGCCAAGCTCATGGCTATACGCTTCTTGGCACCCTCCTCTGAAAACCAGTGTGCGATGATTTCTCCAATGCGGCCAGGATCGCGTTCAAACGCCCCTGCCCCATTGTCCACAACGTACGGAATGTTCCCCTCCTCTTGACAAGGAACATTCCCGTTCAGAAGGATGGGCAGGCCAGATATCAGGGCCTCGGCTATCGTCCCAGGACCTGCACTTCGCATGCTCTCCACAAAAAAATACTCTCGCCTCGAAGCCTCAAGGCTGCCGAACTTCTGTTATCACAAAGCCAACAGCAAGAATCAAAGGCTACAATTATGAGAAACATGCAACGAATTGCAAGGCAACCATGCTCCAGCCATGCTAACAGGAAAGATTTCTCACAAAGCAAAAGAAGTAGCACTTTCAAAATAGCACAACAAAGGCCAGATCAATGATGCCGTTTCAGCACAGTAGCTCGATTCATTACCATGTAGAAAACCTAATCACAACACAACCTTCTGACAATACAATAGTACAAGTACCAAGATTTTAAGTGTCTACCTGGGATTCGAGGTGAGTTTCTATGAGCGAGTTTTCTATGGCTGCACGTTCAAGGAGAGATTTGTATCACATGGCGGGAAGTCAGAAGCCCCGCTCACCCGGTTTCCCACCATGGCCACAGAGCCCTGAAGATTCAGCCATTATTCAGCTAGGGTTTCTAATTTGGCTGGGAAACATCGCTGTTAAGATCCACCTTGGAATATCTGATTGTAATACGGGATTGTGCACGGTCAACTTTCACTTGAAGGTTCGACAATATTGAGTTTCCGGGTCCAAAGGGCGATACATCCATATCGTAGGCAGAGTTGCTCTGATCCACAGATAATAATGCTGGTCAAGAGGCATCAAAGCATACAGACATTCGTTGTCTCTTCTCGTACACAGTGATTTTTCAGCACAAGCGCTGCTTTTAGCAAAGAGCAGCTTAGAAGGGGCTCACAAATTCACAATGTCTGCACCCTTAACAGGACGCAAGGTAATTGTACTTGAGGTCGCCAAACATCTCGTAATGGCAGGAAGTAAACTGAACGTTTTCATTCTGGGTATTTGCGTTTGAGTGAGTAACAGGCACGTCATTTCCGGAGTGTTCAGTTGCTTTCAGTACTTCGACCTGGGCAAGTGTAAATACAGCGGTGAACGAAGCCATCCTATTCGCGTTTGTGAATTGAACTGAAATTATGTGGTGTTGAAAGACATGAATCATGAGCATACATGAACAGCTGTTGCGTCTTTTGTCTTGTTTACTGGAAAGTTGTGAATCGATCGTGAATGTAGACACATTTAAGACTAGGATCGAAGCTCACAATCTTTACTAGCAAGGAGCATGTGCAAGTTAGAACTGCATTACTACGATTCAAAGCCAAACTCTTGAAACTTGTGCACAGGTTTGGCTTTTTCAGTTACGTTGCTCCTTGGGAATAAGTATCTGAGAGATACCAGGTTGAAATGAAATCAGTCTCAAGGAATCACACCTGAAAAATATGAATCATGTATCACAGATAACGCTGAGCGGCAGGTGACAAGACCAAGAACAAAAGAAGATAATAAACCAGCTTTTGTGTTTTCTTTGCTGCCCAAACCCATTTGCACGGTGAAAGTGAAACATATAATAATAAGTAAGGCAGGCTCAATTACAGAAGCTATTTCAAGCTACTACAGTATGCTAATTTCACACCATTTACTTGAGCCTGTCACCCAGCGAAGTAAACATGCCCCCATCTCTAGATAAGACGATACATCGATGCTTCAAAGCTCGAGTTCGATCATCATCTCATAGTTGTAGAGATGTACCTTACCCACTCAGTAATTGTAAAGGCGAATTATCATGCAAAATCAACGGAATGACTGTGGAATGAGTCACAATATTTAACATACAGGTGGAAAAACAGTTATGTGTATTCTCTTCAATACTCAATCGCAGGCAACAGTGGGTGCTTTGCTTGTTGTCAGTCTGATATTCTGTTTTCATTGGTAAAAGAGCACTTGTTGAAGCTGCTTGTCTGTTGTGTATATTGTGTTCTATCAAGTTTTCATTGTTGATGAGCCATCAGGTGTGAAGAAGGTAGTTTTTAGATGAGTTACAAGTCTTGCTGAGAGACGTACATTGTGCCGATGCTCTTATGTTGGCATGTTGGTGCAACTTGACAAGGAGAGTCAGCGAACAGTCTATAGCATATCGAGGCTACGGTGAACCACTTCAAGTCGAATCGTTGTACTTCACTTCGAACAAGTAGCCTGAGCACAAGACTAGTGAGGTGTGTGCCAGATTCGAACCCGGCACATGGAGCCTCGGCTTGCGGATGACCCACTGTCTAGTTGAATAAATCTGATATGACATTGCAGTCTGAACCCGACGATCGAAAACTTGATATTGGAAAAACTCAATGATTGAAAGTTTTTTGTGATTTTCCCCGGCAGTCTCTAAGAAAATGAACCCTTTAATCGAAAACCTCTCGATTCCGACCCTCGATCATCGAAAATTTTTGACTCTCGTGCCCTCTCAGATTCGCAGTGTTCATGTGTTATGCACATATGAGACGTACGTGACGCATGAAAGCTCCGGTTTTGACCTTGATCAAAACTGCAGCGCTACTCGGGACTGTCAAGCACTTGTCATGGAAACTACGGCGCAAGCTTGACAGTTCTATGAACGAGGGACCTTCGTTCTGTCCCGCATTTTTCCACCTTTCACATTGTGCTGCAATGCAACTTCTACCCATTGAATAAGTTGTAAGAGGTACAAGAGAATGAAGAAAAACAAGGCGTGTATGTCAAACTCAAAGACGCCAAGATAATCGAAGTAGTACATCCGGAAACAGAACATAATCTGATTCAGGATGCTGAACAATGTCTTGATGAAGAGCCAGGGGTAACTATGCAACAAGCTGAAGAAGCCCTTAGCAAGCTTATAATTCTTTGGTGCAAACCTAAGGGCGTTGACGCGCGAGAAGCAGGAAGGTTGGCCAGCGCTATGCAAAGGGGACACACAGCGGTGAAGTATGCTAGGCAATGCAATTAGGAACAAGTCCAGTTGCCCAGATTTTTTAATGAGCTCATTTGATTTTTGCCCTTGTTTCTTCTCATGAGAGTGTAAACATCATGTGCACTTTGATACAGAGCTTGCTTGCAACGCGATACCATGGACAACTATCATCAGCAAACACATTTCAGAACAAGCAGGGTATCGTTAGGAATTTAATCACTGTTGTCATTCTGTTAACTTTGTTTACGTTCGCACGATGAGTGGTTCTTAGTCCTCCCACTTGTACTTGCTGTTGTGACATCAGTATTCAACTCGCATGTGAACACTTGTACCCACCACAAATGTATTTATAGAACGTAGATTACATTCAGAGTGAGT
The DNA here is from genome assembly GCA_032356285.1 of Smithsoniella earleae. Lineage (NCBI taxonomy): Eukaryota > Viridiplantae > Chlorophyta > Ulvophyceae > Smithsoniella > Smithsoniella earleae. The sequence goes on along the minus strand of JAULKQ010017337.1, from coordinate 168 downwards.
AAACAGTACTCTCCTATACTGGAAAACGAAAATCAAAGCTCTAGAACTCTATTGAATAGTACGTGTTCCATCGAGATAGGGAAGAACCATCCCTGCATAGCGCTGCTTCTGTAACTGCGAGCATGTGCTCTTGTTCTAATTTGTACAGCCATCTTTGCGCAGGTATTC
>JAULKQ010017326.1:0-10388 GCA_032356285.1 Smithsoniella earleae | reverse complement strand
GGGTTAACGGAATTTTACCATCGAAGTTTTCAACATAACGAAAACCCGCATGTTGTGTAAAGTGACGGCGAAAAGCATAACGAGATGAAGCAATGGTTTCGTTACCCGTTGATATCCAAGAGCCTCCTTTAATCAAATTATGCTTACCATCAAAAGTTGGCGTAGAAAAGTCATCATAAAGTGGGTGTACTTTAAAGCCTTCATAACCATCTATGGCTGACTCATTCCACTGCCAAACATTACCAATAACATCATAAAACTCACCTGCAGAAAACTCGTCAACAGGACATGATGAAGCATAGTTGGCTAAATTAATGTTCGCAGATTTTTGCAGATAATCAGGTTTATCGTCAGTGACACTTTCTCGCAAGCAATGCCATTGTGCTTCTGTTGGCATGGCTATATTTTTATTAGTTATTTCACTTTTCCACTGACAAAAAGCTTTTGCTTCTAAGTAGTTAACTTCTGCAGGCCAGCTCAGGGGTAAAGGTATTTCGTTAAGCAAATTACGTTGAGAGTACTCATTATTATTTTTTCGCCAAAACCGTGGCATTTCAGCTTTTGTAAAGTTAAGCCACTGCTGCCCTTCTTCCGTCCAATAATGTGGATTTTTATAACCATCGGCTTGAATAAAAGCTAAAAATTCTTGATTAGAAACTAAGTACTTTGAAGCTGAGAATGACGCTACGTCTACAGACAACTCGCCATACTCATTATCCCAACCGTAAGTTTCATCATTAGATTTTTTCCCTAACCAACGTCACAAGTCTGTGTAAACTACATGCACGTTCACCAACTGCAACTTGATTGAAACTGTCATCGTGCATCTGTCCGATGTACCCACATACAGTCTACTTTTCTTCAATTACTTGGTCGGCCTCTAGGGGAACGTTCTTTGAAGGAGTGTTCTTGCTACCAGTGTCTGTTGATGCAGCTCCACTACCAGATGTACTCTCTGATGCTCCTGACACCAAGGCCATACCCATCATATCATACACCTTGTTTGCATAGTCTTTGGGCGCTTCAACATCAAAGCCTGAAGTAAGCATTGCAGTTTCATACATAAGGTTAACAATCTCCTTTGCAGAAGCACTGCTCTTATCTTCCTTGATCAAGTCATTAAGAGCTTGAATAACCTGAACAGCAAGATGGTGTGAGTTGTTGGTGAAAACAGTCAGGGACTTGAGATAATAGGGTTGTGGGAATGCATACAGCGTTGTCAGGATTGATTTCCATAATTTTCTCTCCCCGCATGTAGTCCATTGCACGATTATCGCCCATGGGCTGGCTCTTCATAATACGTTGCATGTTTGCGCTCCAGCCATACTGTGATGTGACAAGAATGCAAGGAGAGTCTGTGAGTCGCACAGATGGTGCAACCTTGGACACTTTACCCCCCAGCTCTTCTTGCATGAACTCGCATAGTGGCTGCATACCAAATAATCTGTGTTGGAACATTGTGCTAACATCAATACAACCAGCGCACAGGGTCAACTGGCAAAATTCAAGTCATATAATTCTGTTAGAAAAAGAAACTAATCCACAAAATCAGAGTGGTCAAGAACTGCTTAGTTTGCACAAAAGGCCATCCAAACTTGAATTCAATTTGCCTATCAGCAGAATTTGGCTTAGCTCCAGCTTCCAGAAACATACCTTGAAAGTGTTCTCAGCCTGCTCCACCTTCTTTTTGTCATCATCATCAAGCTCTAGCCCCTCCTTGGTAACGTCTACCAACTTGGTGCCCTTGTATTCCCCAAGTTGTGCTGCAGTCCACTCATCAATCGCCTCTGTGAAGAAAAGAACCTCCATGCCCTTCTTCACAAGGGCTTCTACAAATGGTGAGTTTGCAGCTAGGGTGTCACTCTCAGCAGCAATGTAGAAGATGCCCTTCTGGCCCTCTTTCATTCGAGAGATGTAGTCGTCCAGACCAGTCAAAACATCCGGTGCCTTGGTGGATTTGTACTGCACGCTGAATTGTCACAGTTTCTTCTGCGGCCATTCAACGAACGTCGATTGGCTCACGGCACAGAAAGTGGAATCAACGCTGTTTCCAGAAGAACGTACTCGCAGCAAACCCGCAAGCTTATCCTTGTTCTCTGGATCATCTACAACACCGAGCTTGACCTGGCGACCAAACTGAGTCCAGAACTTTTCGTAAGCTTCGTCTCCCTTCTCTACTAGACCTTTCATCATATCTAAACAACGCTTCACCAACTGCTTGCGAATAATACGGACAACTCGTGACTCCTGCAGCGCAGTTGTAATGAAAAGCCGCTGTTGACACAAGTCGACGCACAATCAGCTGCAACCTTACATTCCGAGAAGTGGCGCTTCGTACCTGGAGAATCTCACGGGATACATTAAGCGGCAGATCAGAAGAGTCAACAATACCCTTCACGAAGCTGAGGTATCGAGGAAGCAGCTGCTCGTCAAACTGATCTGAGATAAAGACACGGCGCACGAACAAACGGATGCTGGACTTTTTACGATCTTCCATGTTCATCATGTCGAATGGTGCCATTCCAGGAATGAAGAGAACGCCTGCGAACAAGACATTGCGTGAGCAGTTTGTCTTCCAGACTAATGGCTCACGAAGTTTAAAGCGCACAGCAACTAGTAACAACTTCTGCGGATCCAGAATTTGGATTGCGATTTCACGAAAATCACCTGAAAATTCGTAGCTGCCTTCTACATTGAAATGGTTGCGAGCCATCGGGTCAACGAACTCCTTGAAAGATTGCTTGAAGAAGTTGTTGTACTCCTCATCTGTGATGTCCTTGGGAGGACGCACCCAAATCGGCTTGCTGTCGTTCTGTACCTTAAACTCTTCAACCTCGTCATACTCCGTTTTCATGACAGGAGCAACCGGGTCGGCAGCCTCCTACAAGCCCGTGCGTGTAAGCGACGAATCGACACTTGAAAACCTTGTACATAAGTACACAGAAACGTAGGACAAGTCAAAGCCCTTTACATTACTGCGCCAGCCAGCCACACACCTTGCCTTCATCCTTAGCCTTCTTGTCAGCGAATTCCTGCGCCTTGGCAGTTGCCTCTTCATCTTGCACTTGCTTTGGATTTTTGGACACTGACCACAGCTTGATAGGGAAGGAGATGAACTCAGAGTACTGCTTGATAAGACGACTTAAAGTTGCCTCTTCAAGCATGTCCTCAGAATCTTCCTTCACAAAAAGTGTGATTCTGCACAAATGCTAGCAGTGGAAGGAACCTAGTATCATCAATAGATTATTTAGTTAAGAAATACACCAGCAAGGCCACAGTTTCTCACGTTATTTCTACTGAATTGCAAAAATTGAGGATCTAGATTTTTTTAATACCTGGTGCCACGGCTTAGATCTCCGGCCTCCTCCTTAGAAATGGTGTACTGGTGACTTCCCGCTGCACTCTCCCAGACCCACTGAGAGTCATCAGTATGTTTGGTCTGTACACGCACTTTGTCTGCTACGAGGAATGACGAGTAGAAACCTACGCCGAATTGCCCAATGAGGTTGCTGTCGCCTGGAGACTGCTGGGCTTGTTTCATGGCCTCGGCAAACTTTGCTGTGCCAGAACGCGCAATTGTACCCAAGGATGACAGCAAGTCCTCTCGTGTCATTCCAATCCCCGTGTCTTCGATGGTAATGGTTTTCGCCGTTTTATCAGCCTGCAACATCATCGCTGTGATGCGCAATTTGAAACAAAATGTGACGCTGTGCCATGACAAGTTCGTCGGTTGGTCCAGATCTGAAGCCCAGCGAACTAGTGCTGATGTGCTTACCAATAATTTTTTCCAGGCGCTATGTGATCAATGCTGATTAGCCATGCTAAGTTTAAGATTCTCATTCAGCACATCTTTACGACAATAGGTCAAGAACGCAGTCAACTATAACACGCACGCACTACAGTGCCATTTGTACCTAGTTGTGCTTGACGAAAAAAACCTAAGGCATATTGTAAACAAAGATATGTACTCGTAGGTTAGTCATTTTGGAATCCAGAGCTAATGTTACTGTCGGAGACTCACTCGAATACGAACTTCCAAGTCCGAGCCGCTCTCTAGAATGCTTGAATCTGTCAAGCTGCTTATTCTGACCTTATCAAGTGCATCGGATGCGTTGGAAACAAGCTCGCGGAGGAAAACTTCTTTGTTGGAGTAGAGAGAGTTGACAATCATGTCCATCAAACGGTCCGTCTCCGCCTGGTATGTGAAGGTCTCTCCTTCTGTTTCAGTTGAAGCCGCACGAGCCAAAGTCGCGGTTCGAGAACTGAAGAAGCTGACCTGGCGGTAAATTGAGGCGCGGTCTACTGTTTTCGGTGTATAAGGGGTTGTGACAGGGGCTGGAAACAGGACCTGCACTAACAGAAGCTCCGGGTGTGGAGATGAAAGTTACGCAGAAGCGGCTTGCAGAGAGAAGTTTTGCTTTACAGAGTACATCAGTAGGGTTCTTCACAGCTGTGGCACTACATGCGCCGCTCACAACGGTGATATGGCCTTCGTTTAGTTGACAATCTATCTTCAGCGAAATAAACTAGCACTTAAGCAAACGAAATAGAGCAGGACGGTGAAATTGAATTATTTACAACTCCAGACGCAGTAACGTAAAGAAATCAGTTGTTCATGCCACCCAACAGTACAGCCGCAACCAGTTCCGTAGTTCGTGCCACACCTTCGCGCGCAGAGCTGGCGCAGCAGCTGGTACGAGGCTCTTTATCAGCTTGGTCATTGCAAGCATATCCTGATGCCCGACAAATGGAACGTGTTTCGCTTCGACAGAGGACAGACGAAAGGTATTCTACAGAAGCACGCCGACAGAGATAAACCCACAGCTTGCCTGGTCTATATCGTCACCACACAGGTTCACAGTGTTGAAGGTGACGACATTTAGTTTCTGTTCTAGAGCCTGATTCTCACGTGAAAATAATTGTGGTATGCTTCCATTATTTGCAGCTCGTGTTAACCCACTGTTTCTGGAAGCATCATCTCCCGATATCACGCAAGCTTAATTTGAAGGTCCCACATAGTATGATTTGCACTGACCTATAGGTTGTATTAGGAATGTCAATTAGCCATTACAATCCGATATTTAAATCAACTGTGTTTCACGCGAAAGCAGAACAAGAGCTTGTGGATTGTTGCCTTGTGACCAAGCAAACGCATTTCTGTGTGTCTGCCACTGTTGTCCCCGCCCGGAAACAGTCAGGACTCTGCAAGTTAACTGACTAGAAGCAATTTGTTCTTTAGCGTACTGAAGGCGCTCTGGACAAAACAGACACATGTGCACTTTCGACGCTACATGCCACGCGCCCAACCCTAAAAATACCCTTACGGTCGACACTTTGCTTTCGCTGACTTGTAACCCAAAACAATCATTCTTTGTGATGTTATTCCAACTTGGATAGAATTCACCTCTCCGTTATACTTCTTTGAACAAGTAAGGTTGTGTCCCTGTTGGCTTCACGCGGTATGTTCGTTCCGTGTGAACAGGTATGAACAGGGACGATCAGTCCTTACCCACCTCTTGAAGTCAGTATACAGTCTGGTAGTGCTCTTGAAACTTTTGTTGCGTCAAGGCTCGGATGATACGCTGGATTCTCAGAGCAGTAACGTTATAGATGGAAAACTTGCCGCAACGGACGTGAAGCCTGATCAGAAAATTTATAGCTTCCTGACAAAGCTGAGCCTACTCAATATCCACTTACGTTCGCTCTTTGAAACCACGTGAACATTCTTGACTCAGCCAGGAAGTCAACAATTTACACAGCAAACGCTGTTCCACAGCAAAATACATGAAAACATGTCCCCATCTTCAGTTTTCTCGAGAAAAACCTCTCCTGTCTTATCTTTCACATGTGCTGTGAAGGATATTGACAGGCGCACGTTCTGTTGATAGTATGCCCAATTGTAACTGGCACAATGAACTGTCTTGCAAACATTCTGGTGTCACTACCTTAAAGGTATTGCCATAAATTCACTCAAAAAGCTAGAAAACGCGTTTGTAATAGGGGATTGGAGCATTTGAGAACAAACCAAACAATTGAGTGGCACTACAAGTGCTTTGGGAGTAAGAGCTGGTAGTTCAATAGTCAAGCATGAAACATCCTGAGTGTAGCCATGGTTGTATGCTTAGTTTCACAAGTTGAAGCTCCAACTTGAGGAAATTGTGCTGAAATGTTTAGGTTGACATGCACATATTTAAACTATGTGTCTGTCATCTCTAATATTGGTGTACACCAACTACTTAGAAATCACTGATACTTCAGGATTCACTGCAATTATCATTGCACCAGTGGCAAGTTCATTCTTTACAATCAAACAAATTGGTACACCACAACACTTGCGATAACATTAGTAGTAACTTTTGCAACCCTTAGTATCAAGAGGAATCACCTGTACTTAGCACACTGCAATAACCCATCGTGAGGTACACTGGTAAGAAGTGTATGACCCCTAAAATTTTGGTATCTAGCACCACCAAATGGATGACTGCACCATGGCATGTTGGATCAACAGACAAGAGGTAATCCAGGCACTGTGTTCCAGATCCCCGGCTGACACGCTAAGTCAACGGATTACGGCTGGGTTGAGGGTCGCAACCCAACTGCACTCGTGGCGAGAAGCAGATCCACACTTAAAGAGGTACACGCACATGTTACAAATGGTAAAACCTATCACGCAAAGGGGATGCATCAATCCCGCTACCACCCTCACAGAACTCATTGTTCGAACTTCTTGACTTTGACCCCTTCAGGTGGATTGCATTCAAAATCTGTTTGCCTCACTTCGCCCCAGTTTGTAGACAAAGATGTTCCTCCAGATTGCTGCACATATGACCGCCGAATTTCCACATGAACACAGACTAAACCAGCGCCTTTACGTAGTTGCAAAATCGGTAGTTAAACAGTAAGCCAAGTGGGTCAATTCGCACCTGAAAAGACTTATTCATAGCACGCCTTGTATCCTCATCTGCATCTGCATACAGCTTTCTGAAGAACTTCTGCAGTCCAGCATCCCCATCCAGCTGTTCTTCTTCATCCTCTTTCTTAACAGACTGCTCCAATTTTCCCCAGTCGGTGTGTTGTTTCTGAGAGGACGTGGGGTACTTGTTTGACCTCTCAGCATTGGGGTTGACAATACAAGCACCTCCAGGTACAGCCTGTGCTGACAAAAAGTCTGTAATACATTGAATTGCCAAGAATTGGTATCTGGAGTTTGGACCGTACTGGTGTGTCACTGTAGCTCAGAGATGGCCACACGATAGAGCTATCGCTTTTTTTGAGCTTGATATTCACTTGCGTCGCCCAGATATCCCACTTTGACTCCGCGACTATAACATTCTGATACAACTTCTCTTCTAAAAGATATTCAACTTCCTTCTTCTCACTATTCTTGATTTCAACTTTGAGAAATTGCTCTTGGATTGAAACTGAAACCCTTTCCCTTTGTTTGTTCAGCCCCTTGGCAAATACCTGTACCTCAATCAGACCCCCATTCTGATTGAATTGCATCCTGCACAAACAGCACTCGAACGTGCGTTTGTTTTTTTGAGTTGTACATTCAACAGTCTGTTTGCTCACCTGTACTTCGTTGGTGCTAATAAATCTTTGCCAGATATAGGAATGCTAGCAGCGGCCATGTCTTCTGCTCGCACTGATGGACCAGGTCGAGCCATTGCTTGAGACACGCGTGCTGCAGTGTTCTGCGCGTTTCGCTGTTCATACTCTTTTAGCAATAACTCGTGTGTGACAGCAGTAGCTGAATGTACTTGCAATTCGTTAAAGTCCAACGTTCCTGCAACGCTTGGATCTTTTTGTGGCACTTAATATCTTACAGCGCAGTTTTGGCAATAATTTCACTGCCCCCCTTGAAACCAGCTTGTATCTCACAGGAGGAATTAGAATGTCGTTGCTCCACCTGACTATTGCACTCCCTTTACCGAATGCCTGCATTCATCTTAATAAAGAAGCTAGCCATACCTGACGATTCTTTTGGAATATTTCTAAAAGCCTCTAGTCCCACCTTATTCGGTTGTTGTGGCGCACTTGCTGCAGCTTCGAAAGCCTCTTGAGCTCCGTCCCAATCATCGTCGCGCAAAAAACATTCCCTGCATACTCACGCTGTTGTGAAGCGATGATAGTAAGGAGATGCTCTGGGATTTGTGAGGAAATTACCCCTTCAGTTGGTTTGCCAAGGCTGACCATCGTTTGTCACTCCCACCCAATACTTCTGAACAGTCACTAAGAGCCCTTGAGTACTTTGCAAGCCGATAAAAGGCACATGCCCTCAATAGCTTATAAGCTGAGATATCCGCTGATGATGATGATTTAATTGCCTGCACTGAGAGAGCTGCCGCTTAGGTGGATGGTGTCGAAGAAGAATCTCGAACGCAACCATTCTTCGTAGAATCCGGAAACATCTCGTACCGTGCCACACTCAATGACACAATCGTCAAAATTTCTTTCTTTGTAAGCTGTGCATGCGCTGTTCATGTTGCCTTTGTCACAGTACCGCAATAATATTTTACACGACTTTCAAACTGTTGCGGGACGTGATAGAAATTTGTGTGGCACTTTCATTTCCTGAGAACATATTCACGGGCCAGGTTTCATCAACGATTCAATTTGGCTGCGCTTTCTACGTATAGTCAAAGAACTGGAGACAGGGGCAGGGGGATGACAGAGAAGGTGTGTGAAGATGCCTCACTACGCATGCCAACTGTGTCATGCATATGAAGTATTGCCGCATGTTCGACACCAATTCGTCCGGCGTGGTAAATGACTGATTCAAAGGCATGAGGAATCTTGTAGACTGTTATAATACAAAGCGAAGCAAGTTCGCTTGGGCCAAATGCGTACCACGCCCACCGGTGTACGAGCGACTCTCGGGTGTACAAACTCGCCAGTATGGCACTTCGTCAGGTATGGCACAGCTGGCTATTGTACAGGAGTAATAGTTACGAGTCCGCAACGAATTATCAATTCGCATAGAAACCGCTTACATGGACGATTTGATCAACGGAGCACCTGTGAGGTTTTTACTTGCAACGTAGCGGTAGCTCGTGCTGTAACAATCGACTGTAGCAAAACAGAGCGAATTTGGCATCACCTGTACTTCAAATCATGTAGGCTACGTGATATATGCTAGTGCATGTTTGTCCCTCTCTCAAAATGGACAATGGAGCAGAGTGCATCCAATTATCATAAGAAGAAGAGTATGTATCATTTGCCAACCTCCTGGTGCTAAAAACAAAAGCTTGAGCATGCTTATTGCTCTACTTGCTGCTACGTATCCGCGCGTTCATCATGGAGACTGCAAGCTGATGGGGATACTTAACGAGGGAAGATGTCGCCAAAGATGGCGCTTCAAATGAGGTCTTCCAAATTTTTTTGATGCAATTATTACAGGTTGTCAACTAATGAGGAACTCAGAACGTCAAGCCACGCCTTCTCAGCATTTACATATATCGTTCCAGAACATAACAAAGTGCACAAGTTCTCACTTGCATCTCTGCCGAATACGTGCATGTCCACATGGCGTCACAGCGCGATCTCAACTACACTGTAGTCCACTCGAATTTCAATTCGATCACTCTCAACAACATTTACTAAAACGCCAGCACACATCAATATGGGCTAAAGCTATTCGGATAAACAGAAGCCTTGTGCGAGGGCTGTAGTGTGGGTTCGCAGTCATGGGCGAGTGCGAGCATGGTGCGAACATGGTTAATCGATGTTCTCACCGCGCCACGATCGGTGCCTCATGCCATGTCCGCGCCATTGCAGGTCCTCTCCGTCGGGTACTTTAAAAAACGGATGCCAGCACCCAAACTTCGGTACCATCTCGACAACCTTTCGATATATATCACAAAGCCTTTGATTTGTAAATTTCTGTCAGTGCAATCTACCATGCTTGCCTTCGCAGCTGCCGCGTCCGTCCTCATGTCCGGAGCAGTCGCCGCTTCGGGCCACGCTGACCAGCTGGACCAGCTGGACATGCCGCGCCTCAACCAGGCGCAACAGCGCGCCGAGTTCGGCCCAGACGCCTTCAAGTTCCGCTTCACCGACCCCGACGTCAGCGCCGTCACCGACAACGCCGCGGCGCTGCAGCACCGAGTGGTGCGAGGCACCAACCAGTTCCTGTCCACCCTCGCGCAGCCCGGCCAGGCGCAGTTCCTGACGGCGGTCAAGCCCTGCGGCATCCTGCTGCCGCACGTTCACCCTCGCGCCAACGAGTTCTACTCCGTCATCTACGGTACGCGCCGCATACTCCACCCGTACTCCGGCCACTCGCCCGTATGCTACGTACGCACGGAAACCTGAACGCCGACGCGGCCGCATGCAGGCACCATGGACGCCGGCGTTGCCCAGGAGAACGGCGCCGCGCAGGACTTGAC
>JAULKQ010017315.1:0-10395 GCA_032356285.1 Smithsoniella earleae | reverse complement strand
AGCGTTTCGGCGATCTCGAGCGCCTGCTCTCCGTTGTCGGGCTGCGAAATCAAGAGATCTTCGAGCTTCACGCCCAGCTTGCGGGCGTAGACCGTGTCGAGAGCGTGCTCGGCGTCGATGAACGCACTCGTACCGCCTTCTTTCTGCGCCTCGGCGATGATCTGCAGCGAGAGCGTCGTCTTGCCCGACGACTCCGGTCCGTAGATCTCGATGACACGACCGCGCGGCACCCCGCCGACACCGAGTGCGATGTCGAGGCCCAACGAGCCCGTGGACACGGCCTTCACGTCGTCGGTGATGGCATCCGCACCGAGCTTCATGATGGCGCCCTTGCCGAATTGCTTCTCGATCTGGCTCATCGCGAGCTCGACCGCGCGTTCACGATTCGATTCGTCTACCTGCACCACTTGGCCCATGTTGCCCTCCGCCTTCCGTTTCCCAGCCTTGCCTGCCATGTCGCGCCCCATCGTCCTTCCTCAACCTGTCCTGAACCTGTCCTGAACCTTACACGCGGTGCCGGACAACGATTGTCTGGTCCACTTCCGTCTCGACTCTTCTCGAGCCTTACTCACTCAGCCTCTGCCGCATCGGGATCTCCCGCAACCGAAGGGGGAAAACCCCGATCGTGCTCCGGTGGCACCCGAGCGATCTTATGGCGGCTTTCGGCCCCGATTTCATCGCCGGAGGCGACATAATCGGAGACGATCTTCGTCTTCGCCTTTTGTTCGTATCACTTCCGGAGACCGGATTCCAGCACCGGAAGCCCGAGGGCCCAGCGCCGGACCCAGTCCAGAGCGATCTGCGAAGTGAGGAGCTTGATCCACTGGCGCGAGCCCCAGAGTTGGTGGCGCGCGGAGAGTTGGACGCCCTCGGCGTCCAGGCCGAAACACACGGTACCGACCGGCTTCTCCTCGGTTCCGCCGTCCGGGCCGGCGATTCCCGAGGTCGCGATCGCCACGCTGGCGCCCGAGCAACGCCGCGCGCCCGCGGCCATCTCCCGCACGGTCTCCTCGCTCACCGCCCCGTGGGCTTCGAGGGTCGCGGGGGACACGCCGAGAACCTCTTCCTTCATCTGGTTCGAGTACGTGACGAAGTCGGCCAGGAAGTACGCCGAGGAGCCCGCCACGTCGGTGACCCGGTGACCGATGAGCCCGCCGGAACACGACTCGGCCGCGGCCATCGTGGCGCCCCGCGCGAGCAACACGCGGCCGACCTCCTCTTCCATCATCGCCTCGCCCTCCGCGTAGACGACGGGCCCGAGGGCCTCACGGACCCGAGCCGCGAGGCCCTCGATCTTCGTCTCGGCGCCCTCGAGGGTGCCCGGAAGAATCAGCTTCACGGCGATCTTCGGAAAGCTCGCGCGGTAGCTCACCTGCGCCTCGTCGATCCCGACGAGCCCGCTCACCGCCTCCCCGAGCGCCGACTCGCTCATGCCGAACGTCTGGAACACGCGCGCCACGGGCTCCGCACCGACGCCCGGCAGCGTGGTGAGCCAGGGCAGCACCCGCTCGTCGAACATGGGCTTCATCTCGCGCGGTACACCGGGCATGACGACGATGTGCCTCGTCGCGGCATGGCCGTCGACTTCGCGCTCGAACGTGACACGGAATCCCGGTGCGGTTCCGAGCGGGTTCTCCAGGATCGTCGCACTCTCGGGGAACTGTGCCTGTCGAAGATTGCTCTTCGGCATCTCGCGATTCATCGACGCGAAGAGCTTGCGGATCTTCTCGGCCGAGGGCTCGTCGAACCGGAGCTTCTCGCCGAGGAGCGCCGCCACGGTCTCGGTCGTGAGGTCGTCCGTCGTCGGCCCCAGGCCACCCGTGCCGATCACGACGTCGGCCACCTCGAAGGCGCGTTCCCAGGCCCACGTGATCTTGGCGGGGTCATCCCCGACGATCAGGACCGTTGCGATGTCGATCCCGAGTCCGAACGCCCGGTCGCAGAGCCATTGGGCGTTCGTATCGGCGATCTTGCCGGTGGTGAGCTCTTCTCCAGTGGAAAGGATGGCCAGGCGCAGAGGCATCCAGACTTCCTACCGCTCCCCGTCAGACGAACAACCTCAGGAGGAGGTTCGCATAGATTCCGCTCACCACGTCGTCGAGGACGACACCTGCGCCACCGGGCATCTTCTCGTCGATCGCTCCCGCCGGCCAGAGCTTCACCACGTCCAAGATCCGAAATAGCGCGAACGCCATGAACAGGTTCGGGATCGTCGGCGGGATCCAGAGCAGAGCGATCCACATGCCGGCGACCTCGTCGATCACGATCTCGCTGCTGTCGTGCTCGCCGATCGCCTGCTCCGCCAGGCCCGCAAGCCAGCACGAGACCCCGACGAACGCCCCGACGAGCACCACCGTGGGAACCACGGCATCGGTCACGTGCAAAACCGCAAGATACAGGGGGATCCCGAGTAGCGACCCGAACGTCCCCGGGGCCACCGGTGCGAACCCCAGGCCGAAGCCCGAGGCGAAGAAACGGATCAAGTTCGAGGAACGGATGGCCGGCTTCTAGCCGGGAAACGTAGGGCTGTCCACGGATTCTCGCCGGTTCCCGGTCCGGCCCGTACGCCGGGGTGGAGCTCCGGGGGGCCGTGGGGGATGGCTGTCGCGCACTGGTGTCGGCGAATGCATCCGGGGAGAACACGATCCACAATCGTACTTCCGCACGGCCTGAGGCCTCTCTTGCACTTTTGCGCGATGGCCGATGTCCTGTTTACGGGACTTTTTCTGGCACCGGCCTTGCTGCTATACGCGATTGACCGGGGGATCTACCGGAACCTAGATCCTGGCTCACGCACCCGAGCACGCCGACCTCCTCCGCCCACATATTTATCCGTACCCTGAGATCCCGAACCTACCTGATCCCCCGGTCATTGCTCTCATCCCCCAGCGCGGCAATCGCGCTCCACCAGTGGGCCAACCTGCCCACTCCTCTCTGAGCCCCCCAAAAAACCCGACGATGGCCCTGTTTGCTAGAGTCGGATCGTGGCTCGAGACAACGAAATCGCAGGCCGGCGACCCCTTCCCGGCCCCGTCGTCTTCGTCGACGGCGAGTGCCTGCTCTGCCAGAGCACCGTCGCGTTCCTGGTCGAACGCGACCCGGACGGGATCCTCCGCTTCGCCCATCTCCAGGGAGAGCTGGCCGCCGAGTGGCTGTCTGTCGAACAGCGAGACGTGGGCCCCGGCGGAGCGGTGGTCCTGATCGAACCGGACCGCGGCCACCGGGTGAGCGCTCGAAGCGCCGCGATCCTGCGCATCCTGGGACGGCTCGGGCGCGGGTGGGCGCTCCTCGCGCCGCTCGCGTCGGTGCCCGGTGTCCCGGCCGTGCTGAACGTCGCCTACCGCTTCGTCGCGCGCCGGCGCGACGCGTGGTTCGGACGCGCCGACGAGTGCATCGTCCCCCCACCGGCCCTCCGCAAGCGCTTCCTCGAATCGGGGGACGTTGGTTAATCTCGGCGGATTCGTTTAATCCAAACAGCGTTCGGATTAAACGAAATCGCGAAGATTAACCAACGTCCCCAAAGAACGCGGCGATCACTTCGACGACGCGGGATTGTTCGTCGGGGCGGAGCTGCGGGAAGATCGGGAGGGCCAGGACTTCGGCGGCCGCTCGTTCGGATGCGGGCAGATCGCCGCGCCGGTATCCGAGAGACGCGAAGACGGGCTGCAGGTGCAATGCCTTTGGGTAGTGCACCGCGGCGCCGACCCCGTGCTCGCGCAGGTAGGCGAGGAGCTGGTCACGCCGCGGCGTGCGAACCACGTACTGGTGGAAGACGTGGGTCGTGTCGGCCGCGACCGTGGGAAGCGTGAGCGTGCCGTCGAGCCCGGCCTCGCGGAACATCGCTCCGTAGCGCTCGGCGTGCGCGATCCGCGCCGCCGTCCACTCGTCGAGGTGGCGAAGCTTCACCGACAACGCCGCGGCCTGAAGGCCGTCGATCCGCGCGTTCCAACCGAGCTCGATGTGCTCGTAGCGCTCCGCCGAGCCTTGCTCTCGGAGAACGCGAACGCGCGACGCGAGTCGATCGTCTGCGGTCGTGACCAGCCCGGCTTCGCCGCACGCCGCGAGGTTCTTGGTCGGGTAGAAGCTGAAGCACCCCAGATCGCCGAACGTGCCGGCACCGTGTCCGGCTCTGCGACCGCCGATCGCCTGCGCGGCGTCCTCGACGATCGGGATGCGATGCTTGCGACCGATCGCATCGAATTCCGCGGGGTCGACACATTGGCCGTAGAGATGGACCGGCACGATCGCGCGCGTCCGGTCCGTGACGGCGCTCTCGACCGCGGCTGGATCGAGGAGGAAATCGCTGTCGGAGATGTCCGCAAAGACCGGCTCGGCACCGAGGCGAACGATCGCGGACGCGGTCGCGAAGAACGTGAACGGCGTCGTAATCACCTGGTCTCCCGGCCCGATGTCGAGCGCCGCGAGCGCGAGCAAGACCGCGTCGGAACCGGACGAAACACCGATCGCGTGCCGGGCGCCCAGGTACGCTGCGACCTCTTCTTCGAATCGCTCCGCCGCGGGGCCGAGCACGTACGCCGTGGAGCGGAGCACCTCGAGCACCGCCGCTTCGAGCTCGTCTGCGACCGACGCGTACTCCCGACCGAGATCGAGAAACGGTACCGGCGGCTTCCCGTCGTCGCTCACCGCGCACCCCGGTCGCGCAGCACTGCGAGCACGGTGCGCGCGAGAATCGCCAAGTCCAGCCGGAGCGACCAGCGATCGATGTAGTCGAGGTCTGCTTGCAGACCGGTCAGGAAGGGATCACCGAGGGTGTGGCTCACCTGCCACAATCCCGTCACGCCGGGGTGCATCGAGAAGCGCTTGCGTTGCCACGACGCGAAGTCGACGATCTCGCTGGGCAGCATGGGCCGCGGGCCAACGAGAGTCATGTGCCCCGCGAGCACGTTCAAGAGCTGCGGTAGCTCGTCGAGGTCGAAGCGTCGCAACACGCGCCCCACGCGTGTCGTGCGCGGATCCTTCCGCACCTTGAAGATCGGGCCGTCGGCTTCGTTCAGGTCGTCCATGGCGGCCCGACGCGCTTCGGCGTTTTCCTCCATCGTGCGGAACTTGAGCATGCCGAACCGACGCTTGTTGAACCCGATGCGCTCTTGGCGAAAGAAGACCGGTCCAGGCGAATCGACCTTGATCGCGATCGCGATCACGATCCAGAGCGGAGCCGACAGCGCGAGCAGAATCGGCGAGAAGACGAAGTCCGCCGCCCTCTTCACGGCGCGCGCCCACGCCGAGTGCACCTGTGGATTCACCGACAGCATCGGAACGTCGGCCATCCGCTCGAGGTTTGCGCGCTCGAGACCGGCACCCAACGCAGCGACGGAGACATGCAAGTGCACGCCTTCGCGATCGCACGCCGCCACGAGGCGCGAGAGATCTTCGGAGCGAAGGTCGGGCGTCGCCACCGCCACTTCGTCGATCGCTTCGCGGGCCAGCAGCTCGTCCAGCGCCGGGAACTCGGCCGTGGACGCGTTTTTCTCCGCAGCGCGGTGGAGAGCCTCGACCGTCAGCCGATCGACGACCGCGACGCCGAACGGCGACTCCGCTTCGAGGACCCGGGCCAGGTGGTTGGCATCGGCCTCCTCTCCCACGAGCAACACCCGAGGCGCCGCCTCGCCGGACTCCCGCGCGTGCACGACCATCCGCCGGAGGCCCAGATGCACTCCGATCAGCAGGACGGCGCTCACGCTCCCGTAGAGCGCGAGGAAGAGGCGACTCACGTAGGACAGCTTGAAGGTGAACAGAACGAACGCCCCGAAGACGAGGGCCATCCCGACGGACAAGATGACCGTTCCCGCGATGACGCCGATCGACCGGGTCTCCGCGGCCGTGTGGGCACCGCGGCGCTCCAGTGCGAACAAGGTCGCGAACGCCACGATCGCCGCGGGCGCGATGTACGCCTCCGGCGAGTAGAGAGGCGTCAAGTCCGCGGGCAACATCCGCGTCTTCGCCAGATAGGCCAGCGGGAAGGCAAGCGAGAGCACCAGACCGTCCGCGAGCAGCGCGAGTTGGCGAAAATAGGCGAGTGGGCCCCCCCGCGACACCACGCGCGGCGCTTTGCCGGTGCGGAGCGGCTCGAAGCCCCGGCTTCCGCCGAGGGCCGACCCCGCTTGCGCACGATCGGGTCCTTTGGCGACAGCGGCCATGGCTTTGCCTGCGTTACCCCAGCCCCAGCTCGTACGCAATCAAGCCTGCCGCGTCAGACGGGCCGCGAGCTCTTCGTACGAGCGCGCGACACGGTCCCAATCGTATTCGCGGCGCACCCGCTCGAGCGCGGCCGACGCACGCCGCTCACGTTCCCGCGGATCTCCGGAGATCACTTCCCGGAGCCGCACGGCAAGATCCTTCGCCGAGTTCTTCTCGTAGTACCAGCCGGTGTCGGCCAGAACCTCTCGGTGTTCGGGGATGTCGTTGGCCACCACGGGCAGCCCGGCCGCCATGGCTTCGAGAAGCGCCGGGTGCGTGCCCCCCACCTCGGTCGCCTGCACGTAGCACCGCGCGTGCGCGCGAAGCTGATCGTACCCTTCTCCGAAGAGAAAGCCCGCAAACCGCACGCGCCCATCGGTGCCGGCGAGCTCCGATAGGCGTGCCTTGTAGGAGTCGGCGTAGGGCGCATCCCCGACGATCACGAGTTCACCCGGCACCTCCGACGCGCGGAAGCCCTGGATCACGACGTCGGCGTTGTTCTCCGGCTCGAGCCGGCTCACGTAGAGCACGTATTCGCCGGGCGCGACGCCGAGCCGGTCGAGATACTCTCGGCCGGTCGCCTCGGGGGGCTCGGCTCCGTAGGGGATCATCTCGACCCGGTCGGCTCCTCGCGCGCGGTAGAAATCCTCGATCACTCGACAGTCGGCGATGAGCGTGTCGGCGAGCCGCGGACCGAGCCACGAGGCCAGACGGTAGAAGCTGCGGCCCGCCAGGCCCCATTTCCGACGCGTACTCTCGATCCCATCGATCGCGAGTACGGTCGGCGTACCGGACTTGCGCAACAACGGCAGCGCCGGAAAGTTCGCGCTGTTGCACACGACCGCGAGGTCGAACCGCTCCCCGCGCGCCCACCATGCCGCGCGCATCGTGTGGAGCACCGTCTCGAGGTGCTTCGACCGGGGTGCCGGCAAAACGACGAGGCGCACGCCGCGGTGAAAGTGCCCGTGGAGCGCCGGGTCGACGCTCCCGCTGCGACCGAAGACGGTGACCGAGTGGCCGCGTTCGACGAGCCGCGTACCGAGTTGCTCCGCGAACGTCTCGAAGCCCCCGTAGGACGCGGGAATCCCACGCGTCCCGAAAACCGCGATGCGCAGCTTGCGCTGCGCGCCCCCCTCCCCGCTCATCGTCCCCCATCATAGCAATCCGACGGTCTTCGCACCGCTCCCCACCCTACAGCGGACTCCCGACCAGCGGCGGCGATCTGTCCACGACGCGAGGCGAACCGCGAATCGTGCAGATTTGCGAGATTCCTGTCGGCGAAAACCCGCGCGGAACCGGGCATTCGTTGGTACCTCCGTTGCAATTTCGGGCCTCGTGGCAACGCTCGCGACCCCCATGGCTCGGCTGCAGGCGCTCTTCCTGGCAAACCTCGCGCTGCTGTTCCTCGACTGATGGGTGACCTTCATGGGGATCAGCCGGGGCTTCCCCGAGGGAAATCCGCTGGTCGCATCCGCCATGTCGTCGGTCGGGCCGGCCTGGGGGATCGCCGCGGTGAAGATCGTGGCGATCGGCGTCCTCTTCCTCGTCTACCAGAGACGGGAGCACCCCTACGTGGAGCCGGGGCTCATCTCGCTTGCCGTGACGTACACGATCTTCGCCGTCGTGCCCTGGACCGTCATCCTCGCCAGCACGCCCAACTGACCGCGCACCGAGTCCTATCGTTCGACGTAGTACGAACCGAACCGGATGAACCTCTCTCGTTCATCCGCCCGGTCTTCAGTCCCCCAGGACGCCTGCCACGATCTGCGGCAGACACGTCCCGAGCGGATGATCCAACTTCGCGTCGGCCACGGAGTCGTAGGGCGTGGTCGAACGCGTCACCACGATCACCTTGGCCCCGTGCTCCTTCGCGAGGTCGACCAAAGACGCAGCGGGCTGCACCTGAAGAGAAGTGCCGAGTGCGAGCAGGCAGTCCGCGTGTCGGGTGAACTCCATCGCCTGGCGGAGAACGTCGGGCGGCAGCATCTGACCGAACGACACGGTCGCCGGCCTGAGGATCCCGCTGCATTGTTGGCAGGCGGGCACCTCTTCGCCTCCCTCGAGCCGAGCGATCACCGGCTCGATGTCTTCTTCGGCGCCGCACTGGAGACACACGACGTGGCGGTTCGTCCCGTGGAGCTCGAGCACGGTTCGACTTCCCGCCGCCTGATGAAGTCCGTCGATGTTCTGCGTGATCACACCGACGAGACGGCCCGCCTCCTCCAACCGCGCCAACGCTTCGTGGGCGGGATTCGGTCGAGCGCCGAGCATCGCGGGGATCGTGGCACCCTTGTATCGCCAGTGTTCCTTGCGCGCCTCTTCGGAACGCTGAAAATCCGCGTACTCGACCGGCTTGTACTTCTCCCAGACGCCGCCCGGACTCCGGAAGTCCGGAATGCCGGATGCCGTCGAGAGACCCGCACCGGTCAGGGCGACCACTTTGGTACACCCGCGCAGAAGATCGATTGCGCGAGCGATGAGGTCCACTGCTCCATCCGCCACAGTCGAGAGCGTAGCCCGGACACCGCGCAAGGTCACGCTCGTTCGGGCGATCGCGGGGCGAAGATTGCCGCGTTCACGCGCTCGTCAACCTTGACATCGACCGCCGGAACAGGAATCTGCCCCTTCCCCTCTTCGTCCGACCCGACCCGGACGCCACGACACATGGAGCAAACGCAATCATCCGAGCCACTGTCGGCGCTGGACGCGGCCTTTCTGTTCTTCGAGCGGCCGGAGCAGCCGCTGGTCGTGGGCTGCATCGCCGAGCTCGATCGACCGATCGATCCGTCCATTCTGCTCGATCGGCTCGAGGCGCTCGTGCGCGCGCACCCGCGCTTTCGGCAACGACTCGTCCGTCTCCCGCTCGATCTCGAACGTCCGGCGTGGGAGGATGACCCCGACTTCGCGCTGATCCGACACTTCCGAACCACGGACTGGGCGGAGGGTACTCTGGGCGACGCCACCGAAGCGGTTCTGTCGTCGTCCCTGCGTGCGAACGCGTCTCCCTGGGAAGTCGTGTCGGTCACGGGCGGCCCGGAAGACCGAGCCGCCGTGATCCTCCGTGCACACCACTGCATGCTCGACGGCATGAGCGGTATGCGCATGGTCGATCTCCTGACGGACGCCGAGGAGCCGAAGGGAGCGCGCCGCGCCAACAAGGCGACCAGAAGTCGCGCCGCGGCGACGCGGCGAGATCCTTGGGGCAATCCTTGGGGCAATCCCTTCGGCGAGAACGCGAGCGCGGCTCCGGTCTGGAACCACATGCGCGACATGGCCGAACTCACATCGACGGTCGTCTCGCTTCTCCACGAGGACCCGGCACCCGCCACGATGCTGAACGCACCGCTCACGAGTCGTCGACGTGCGGCGTGGACGTCGTTCGAACGCATCGACTATGGCTCGATCTGCAGCGAGACGGGCGCCACGGTAAACGACGTCGCAATGTCGGTCATCGCCGGGGCCCTTCGGCGCCATCTCTGGCGCCATCACCGCGCCTCCAGTCGAAAGGCGCTTCGCTCCCTCGTGCCGGTGAGCTTGCGCGCCGGCGGATGCGACGATGCTCTCGGCAACCTCGTATCCGCGATGTTCCCGCGCCTCCCCATCGACGTGTCCGACCCGCTCGAACGTCTGGATCGGGTCGTGCGGGAGATGGAGACTCTCCGCTCCCGTGGACAAGCACGCGCGACGGCGTACGGACTTCGGATGATGGGATCCCTGCCGCCGCTCGTCGAGGCGGCCCTGCCGATGCTCATCCCCGCGTCGCCGATCGTGAACACCGTCTGCACGAACGTCCGCGGCCCGACGACGTCGCGAACGCTCGCGGGCAGCCGCATCCTCGGTCTGCACGGCATCGTGCCGCTGTTTCACGGCATGGGGGTCGAGTTCGCGATCCTCTCACAAGACGAACGCATCTCGGTCTGCGCGCATTTCGATCCGAACGTGGTCCGCCACGGCGACGAGCTCTCGCACGACCTCGCGGAAGCGTTCGCGCAGCTACGCCGTGCAGAGAAGAGAACGCGGAAGCATCGGCGCGAGATCAAGCGCCTCGGCGCGCTGCTGCGACCGGTGTCGCGCGCGGCGCGCCCCGAACAGGACGCCGCGAACGCGCCGCGCCGCTCCGACCGCCGCTGAACGCCTGCAGCGTCTTGGGCGACGGTCGAAGCTCGTTCAGTGCGGCGCGGGGCGCTCGGCGTCGTC
>JAULKQ010017314.1:0-37574 GCA_032356285.1 Smithsoniella earleae | reverse complement strand
TGAGTCAACTACCTGCACTCGGGTATGATGCTAACACTTGCTTTAATTGCATTTGTAAATTGAAAGGGCGCGGAGTCGCGTGCGCTGAAGAGGCACAAAGGAGATCGCATGTAGTGAAGTACAGACGCAGATACTGAAACAAGGTGGCTATAAGGGAGGCTGAACACTATCGGTATTTCTGACTACGATGGCAGTTCACCGATTGATTAGCCTTCTTGCGGGGGCTTTCATTCGCTGTACGAGTGGTTAGGTTTCGCCATTCCCTAACCTATGAGGAGCTTCGTTTGTAAACCACCCTACAGTTATATGAATTTATTTACCGTGTACCGTCGATGACAGTTGTGTTGAAAGCAACAACTGAGCGGCTGCGCGTGCATTGACTGATCGTGGATCTTTCCATACCAGGAAAACTGTATTGAAAATTTTAAGGCTTTTGAAACGATGAATAACTTACTTTCCCGCTTGAGGACTTGAGAGCGTAGTTTCACTGGCTCAACGGCATGCAAGCCCCAGTATGAAAACCACTCACATTTCGCTTTCAACTTGGGAGTGGTTATCTACCAAACATGTGTCAGAATCAATTGAATTCGGGAGACAGCGACATATTTGGTGTGGGTAAGTCAGGAGCTTCGACTTCATATTGTCGCTCTGTCCAGCAGCACAAGATCCCCAAAAGTGCCCACCTGCAAAAAAGAGGAAAACGATTATTGAAAAGGCCGGATAAAACACGTACTAACATTCTACCTAGATAATGTGGTTCACGCAGCTCAAAACTTCAACATAGCCAATTGCTAGGGAAGGCAGAAAGACGACGTGTCCCTGACAACGGATTCAACACGAGTTCATGCAAGCTTTTAAAGCATAAGTTGATCCTTACAGTAGCGATGTAACTAGAAGTTAGGCGTAGAGAATCTTTTAGTATCTGACTCAAGTAAGTTAGCGACATCTCGAGACATCATGAATGCCGCAGTATCTGGTTGAGGGCGGCGACAGATCTCGACTTAACGGTGTATCGCGGAGTCGCCGTGTCAACCCTGATATTGCATGAGAACGAAGGGAGATTTGCCAGAAAAGATACTTATGTTTGTATCTTTCTCTCAATTTATCTCCCGGGACGACAAGCCGTAGTGCTCTTGAACCAATGCGCGCTTGGAACGGGAAGCCGTGAGTTCACGAGATTCTACTCTTTTAGTACTACAGAAGTATTCAAGTCATTCAGGACTCCTCTTATAACGCTATCGGAACCAGCGGAATGATCGATCATGTCTCTTGTATTTTATCCTGCGAGATATTTTAAGTCCGGATTGGAAGATACTGCGGCGTTTCATTCCGTACAAACTAGAATTGTTTTCTTTCTGCAAGGAACGCGAGCCAGCTGATTGCTGCGATACACAGAAGCGTGAAGTGTCGCTTTCCCTTCAGCTGATGAGGTGCGTGCTCCAGCACGAAGGTAGGACATCGGGTTGTTTAGCTGAAGTAAGACCGAGCACTGAAGACATTATGCGTAAAGCTGGCTTCTACGCTATTCCCAGCATTCAGATACAGCTTCTCAGTTTTAGGAGCCTTTATTATCCTTGGATATACAGTCACACGTTAAGGAGGACGTGTGACACTCTGCAACGATTAGCATCCATATACCAAGAGAGAATACGGCAGATGTTTGTCCATTACTACACATTTCAACAGCTTAAATCAATGCTCTCAAGTTAGTATTAAGCTTACAGCCGCTGTGGTGATGCGAACGGTATCATTAAGTGCAGCAGCTTGATGGCAGTACTTTACAGTAAATTATGACATGTTCATGAAGCTGAATAAGATTTGAATATATATAGTTGTTTTTATTTGTTTAATGCCAAAATTTTGCGTGTTGTGGTTCCGAAGACTTGATTCGCCCTAGATCTCTTCATCCGGCACTGGATTGGTACAATGTTATGCTGCCGCTTACATCTAGGTTCTAGTAGTTCGAGACAAAGATTAATATTAACTTAGTATCTTCGAGGTTTATCTACGAGCTTATTTTACTGTGGGGGAGATACTGCATCTTGCCAGCTGCTGATGTCATCTTGGCACAAGAATTCGTTAATGGGTGCACATTTTCCGCCAAACTAGCACCAGTAGTACAGTTTGTGCTTCATCGTTGTCGCAGATGTGCAGGAGGATCTGTCCAGGAGGTGGCCCGCGCGCCAAACAGCGACTTTCCAACACCCGCGTCTGAGACAAAGCGGTGAAAGGGTCTCAGGAAACGCAATTTTATTCTAAGAAGAGTAAAAATTTACCGACTGGTGCCTCTCTGACATTCCTGTGCACTCGAGAAACTGCTCGGAATGGGGAGTTCTGCTCCAGAATACGAGTCTTGCAGAGATTTGGCCAATTCACCCAGAGATCGTCGTGATCAGCATCTTTATACCGGAGAACATTTACCATCAAACCGGCTCAGCTCGCACATGCCAGGTGATATGCCAGAGGAGGAATCTTATCACCTTGCTTCGTCATCCACCTCAACACTGTCGAGATGCAGTGCTACAAGTAGTGCGTCGCTGAAGTTTCGGGTACAGCGTAAAGACTTTTATAATGAAGATCAGCTTTGTTCAAACGGTTCCATCAATGGAAACGGGAATGCTAGCTTTGAGGGATGGTTCGGTAGCCCGGAAGGTGGGAGGGGACCAAAAAGTTCGCCCCAGACGACTGAGCAGGATTCGGAAAGCGTCACGAGTGCGCAAGATCTATTGAAAGCTCCAACTCGAGCGAGCGGTTGTACAGGGACTCTAGAGCTTGAGGTTTTGGAGAGTAGAGACCTGCCCTACCTTCAGTGGCACGTACCTGCAAAAACTCTCTTTTATGCTTCCCTCTCGGCTTTCACAGCCGTGGTTTTCATTCTAGTACAGGTAGTACTGTGCATGGTGTACTCAAGCTGTGGAATGTTGAGCTCTCAGGAGTTATATGTTAGTGCAATAGGCACCAGCCCAGATGCGTGCAAGGGTGCCACAGATCACTCAGGGGCTTCCCACTCCTCAGTTATCTCTCTCCCAAGGGCAGCTTTCAACATGTTAGCCAACGGCCACTTCTCGTGGGCTACCTGTATTGAAATGGTCGTTGTGATCATTGTATCAGCAAGCCAGCTCCAGCATGCAGTGCTGTCTGCTGTTATGCTGGGATGTGAAGAGCTCAACAAAGCTGCTGCAGTATGCACAGGAGCCTGTCTGCTAGTCTCCATCTGTGTCGGAGCTATATGGGATCCAACAAAGATGTGGATCCTGATGCTTCTTGCTACAGCTGTACCAATGGTGTGATCTTCACCCCGTTCACACACACTTGCTAACTGAGCTGTTTCCTGTCGGTAATGTAGACCAGTTTTGCTGTCAATAGTGGGCATTGCAATGTAAAGATTCCAAAGCTATCCAGGACAAGGTAACACTGACAGGTCTGCTGCAGGTCACAGCTAACTTGATCTACCAGCCAGTTAAGACACACACAGTGTCCGCCCAGTCAAGTTCAAGGTGTGCGCTGCTTGTGGGATACTCGACCTTTGCGATTTCAGCGGTGGTTGCAATGATGTGCATCCTTCTGAACCTGCCCAGCGTGCTTGAAATGCACTCTGTGGAGCAGAATGAGCGGCTGAGGGCTGCAAACCTGAGCGCGCTGCTTGTTTGGTGCTTGCGCATCTGGAGCTTGGCCATGCAGCCTCCTATACTGTGCGGCCTGTCCAGTATACAGCGAGCCCGGGCACATGCCTACGTTGTCCAGAATGCAAGCACGTTCCCCAGCTTCCCAGTTGCTGTGCAGTGAAGTAGGAGGCTCGTAACAGTGGCCAAAGTGGGTGCAGGTGTTGTGAGAGCTGCGTTGCTGGGGTGCCGTGTCAGCGAGCTTGAGGATTTGAAGCAGCAGCTGCTTATGTCTGTCACCCACGAGTTGAATACTCCTCTGCATGAGGTGATGGGATGCCTGGATGCCCTTATGTCAGCTGATGGGAGTGACTCATTGCCACAGGCTTCGTGGCCTCTGGCGCACACCGCCCACTCCTCTGCACACCGAGCTGCCCGGCTTGTCCGCTCTCTCACAGATGCAGTCCAAGTGTGTCCTCACACCTACCATCTCTACCAGAACATGTGTAGCCTCTCGAGCATCACATGAAGGATGCATGCAGATCGCCGGGCAATCATCTGTGTCACAGCTCTAAGTGATTATGCTCTTGGCCCAGTTGCATTTTGTGTGGAGTCATCATGTGTGCATGCTGATACTTTGATCTCATCCGCTAATGAATTTGACCTGTGACTGGACTCACCAAAGTGGCCAGGTTTACCAGCGCAGGCTGTTCAGGGTCTGAGGGACTATCGGGCTGTCTGAAGCCTAGCGTATAATGTTCAGGGTAACTTAACATTAGCAAGTGGTGCTGATGTTGCAACCTGACATACTCGATACATTGTATTCAACAGAGCTATATTCTGATAGGGGAATTAGCCCAGGATAAGAACTATATACAACTGGTTTTGCATCAATACAATCTACTGTCAGATGTGTTGCATGGGCAGATTTAGTTACTTTAACGTCACTGGTTTGGCAGCAGATTTCACTGATGCAAAATAGCAAGATATTAAGAGCAGATATATGGTCTTTGCATCTGTCGTTACCAGCGTCCTGGCAATAGGGCAGACCTCAGGCCGTGGGTTCAGGTTTGAGTTGACTCTTATTCATGGGAGTACAGCAGGGATATCCAGGGGTTACGGCTTTGATCAGAGTACTGATCTTTGGCTGCTTGCTCTACGCTACAGTGACCTATAGATTCTATCACTGTATACGAATTACTGTGAGTAATCTGCCTGTATCTTGACAGCTGACAACCTTGCAAGTGAAGATTTTTAATGTCAGTTACCGCTCAGGTGCTATGAATGAATCAAGGTCATTCTTGAAGATCTGATGAATAGGTTGCCACTGCAATGTATGTTGAACTCTGGCAATTAGGTTTGAAGCGAGTTCAGAAACGGAATGAGCGCCTTGCAGGTTCAAAAGCAGCAAATATCTCTGAGTGTGTCAGAGATTAGCCTCAAGCATATTGCCTGCGTGCTGCAGTCTGTGGACTGGGGTGCCCTCAGGCAGTGTAACGTGCCGTCAGGTACTGAGGAGGGGGGGCATCAGGACAGCCCTACATGCATCAAGGCAAGTATCCAGGGAACAAGTCAAAGTGGTGTCTCTGGGGGGCCTTATCACCTTGGCCCCTCTCTGTACGCAAGCTCCGGCACTGGTGACTCCAAGGCATCCCTCTTGGTGGACATTCATTCTGATGCAGACCGTGTTGTAGCTGATGCAGACCGCATTCTGCAGGTGTTGCGCCCTCAAGCATTCTTTCGAGACTTGTGCATTGGTGAATCAATACACAAGCAGCTGAGTGCAAAGCATTAGATTCTCATTCTCAGCTAGAGTTTTACTAGGGTGTTGAGCCATCATTATACCATCCAGGCAGAGCTTCGAAATGTGTGGGTTCTTCATATTGTAGTGTGGATAATACAGTTGGACATACTGTTGCTGCGGCAATGCCAGAGAGCCAGACATCAGTGGTCAGATCAATCTCTGACTATCCCTGTGACTATCCCTGCAGCCTTTTTAAGCCCCCGGTAACCACTCATCTAGATACTGTAGATCTACCCTCGATATCCTGGAACTTTTGCCTTGTCACCGCGTCTGGATACAACGAATTTAGCTCCAGTGTATTGGGTTACTATCCGATTGCAACAGAGGGTCAAGGGTAGCAGGTGTCGGAGTGGGAGCTCGATGTGGACACGGGGATTACAGACGTCTTTTGCTGCCTTGCGCTCTCTGGTCAACCTGGTAAATAATATTCAGTATCATTTCTTGGCCGACTCAGGTCTGTGAGCCTTTCAGCGCTAGCACTTTGCCTCCAGTCAGGAATAATGACCAGCGCATCGCCACTGCAAAGTTTTGGGTGCCTTTTTTGTTCAATAAGACCATATTTAGCATGGTATCAGGCATCTCCAACCTAATATTCTTGATATAGTTATTTGTAGCGCATTCATGATAAACAAACTGTCTTTGCTTCGATACACCCGTGGCTGGAGCACTTGAGGTTTGCCGTGGCATCATCTCAGTACTATGTTGCAGCGTCTGTGCCCACAGGTACTGTATGAGCTGATATCCAATGCTTTCAAGTTCTCAGAGGACGATGTTACACTCAAGGCGGTGGCGTTTGGGAGCTATGTAGAAGTGAGTGTAACAGACAAGGGCCATGGGATCCCTTCTGCAGAGATTCACAGAGTGTGGGATGCTTTTCATCAGGTTTTGGGGGGCGCCCCAAGCGCAGCTTCTCGCAGGAGTGATGGCCTGGGGCTGGGGCTGTACCTTGTTGGTATGTATCACTTGTAATTTCTCACATGTGCTCTACATCCTTGCAACCTGTCGACAGCCTCTTCTTTACGCTCTGTGCGACGAACTGATGTGCCATGTATATTTAGCTGGCTGAGAATATAATTAATGTGGATTCTTGTATGGTGTTTGGATAACAGCGTATATAACTCTGAGCCCGGGTGTTTGAATTTTGAGCTAGCACAGTTTTATCTTCGGGAAAGACGAGCACGTGTGTGCAGATCAGCTGCTGGCAGTACATGGAGTGAAGCCAAGCTGCGAGTCTGCAAAGGGCCACGGAACTACAATCACCTTTCAGCTCCCTCATGCGGCAGTGGGATGCACTGGTCCATTTGAAGTGAAAGGCCTGCAAGGTGGCTCCAATCCACCTGTAACAGGCGAGACTGTCGGGGCACATGGTGACCAGGAGAAATTTCCCAATAAAGCACCTTCACCGTGCTCCGAAAGAGGAAAGGAGATATTGAGGCCATCATCACCGCTGTCAACAACAACGTCTTCCCTGTCAACAGGAACCGCATTGCCTGTATCAGGTGGCTTCACAAATCACGAGTACGACAGTGATCAGTTCAGCAGCCCCGAGCTCACAATATGCCATCCATCCCACGCGAGCATCACTTCAGTGCTAACAGAAAAGCTGGCAGCAGCAGCATCTGTGCATCCCAGCAGCGGGCCAGCTGCCTGCGTAACGAGCGGCTCAGCATTAAAGCCATCACACAATAAACCAGACGACGATATTTCTATCAAGAAGTGTCCACATCTGCGCAAGTGCTGGAGTTCAAACAGCCACCAACAGCACCGCCCTGTGCCAGCACTCCCTTTCAGCACCATCCTCCAGAGCTCACACCATGCTTCGATGGGGGGATTGTCAAGCCTAACACTCAGCTCAATCCGCAAGCAGCCTCAGTGTTCCCGATGCTGGAGCATCACCAGCGAAGGCAACATACACAACCTCACTGGTAACCAGGCTGCCCTGGACAGCCCTTTCCACGCACACCACACGTGCAGCGCAAGGACACACACCGATGCCGAGCCTTCCCTTGCAGTGTGCTCCGGGCTGCTGCCGTCCTCCTGTGCTCTATCTCAAGCTGCAGAGTCAGCCTCACAATTCCACAACCCCCACGCAGCTGCGGATGGTACCCCGGAGCCCGCAGTGTCACCCCATCGTACAAAGTCGGTTTCAGTGTTCGATTTTGAACACCACATGCTGTCCAAGCACGTTGCCTGCAAGAGGAAGCCAGCAGGCGCCGCAAGCTGCTGTCCACTGCACCGGACCGTCAGTAGTCCAGCAGTGTTGGGTCAGAACGCTGCAGTGCCTGCTCAGATTTGCAGCTTTTACGAGTGCCTGACTGGCCAAGGCCCGGGGTGCATGAGAGTCAAGGTTTGCAGCCCGACCGCACTCCAGCGCAAGCAGGCTGTAATGTTCAGCTGTGGGAGTGAAGTCGCCGAGGAGAGTACAATCCCGGCGTGTACGTGCGGCGGGGGGTGCTGCCATCTGCCTACATCACACACTCTGTCCATGCAAGCGTGTCCAGGCGGGCTGGAGGCTCTGCTCGGTGGTGTCAACGGCAAGGACAAGATCCACAAAGTTTTTTTTGAGTCACTAGGCTTTGCACCAGGCCCACAGGTTGCAGCCAGCGTTCAAAGCACCGTCCATACTGCTTCGGATTTTTTTGTACAGTCAGCCAACGTCAACCAGTCTCGGATCCAGCACTCCCATGCAGCATCGTCCCGAGTTTCAATAGAGTCCGACACTGCCAGGCATTCTCGGTACAATTCGTGTCATGCTGCAGATCAGCCGCCAGTCCTGTGGCATTCTGGTCACTCCCAGGCCTGCCCCGAGAATGATCAGAAGCTGATGCGCTGGACGCATGCTGGCGAGCTGGGAGTTCCTGGCCCAGAGTCAGGTGGAGGCGCCGTGCGGGTGGGCAAAATGGTGGCTGGTAGTAGTAGTGAAGTAAGCGAGCCGGGAAAAAGAGTTAGGCAGTCTGGGAGCAATGAGTCGCGGCCATCCCAAGTTTCGGACGGTAGTATCACAGTGGCAGCTCGTCCTAGTGAGCACTCATCTAGCAACCTGAGCAGCTCAGCTAGCGCATCATTGCCTGGTCATAATACACAGCTACTGGGGGGGGTTGCCCTGCCCAGCTTCGCCCCCCTCAAGTCGACACCTACTGTTTCTCAAGCTCAGCCGCTGCGATGTGACAACACAGCGGCATCTGGCTACCAGAGTATCGGGGGGGATAAGGTTTGGCAGCGGTTGGAGTCCATAGTGTCAGGGGCTGAATCACAGCACAAGCGTGTGGGCAGGCATGGCTTTAATTGCCTGGATCAGGACTCAGTAGTGCACACAGAAGTTGACCGCGCCAGGTTTGGCTTAGATAGACAGACAGGACTGTATCAGACGCCGTCCTCGGGAGGTTATGCTGACTTACTGGCACGTGGTAGGAGGGAGGGGGTCCCCAGTGAGGGGCCATTGAATGAAAACACAGGTGCAGATGTTGGTGACGTTGAGTATGTTGAACACGGGACTGAATGCAAGCAGAAGCAGTCGGTGGTGGATGAAGAGAATGATGAGCAATGTGGTAAACACCAGGCATGTGAATGGTCTTGTTTCGGAAGTCTGAGAGTGCCCTCTCCTTCCCGCTCTTGCATTGCACGTATTAGTTGTGATGTTGTGAGGGAACGGGTCGAATGTAGTGCTGCTGGTGCACTGGGGGCGGATGGGGGGGGTGTACACAGGGGTGTTTTGCGTGGCGAGTCTGCTGCAGTGGGTGAGGAGATGTCATCGCCGGTGGGGGCTGGACCTTCAAACTCGGATATTGGGTCCGACGTTTTAGGGCCTCGTAATATCTGTCAGGGCAGTGTGTTAGGGCAAAAGCATGACCAGTGCACGCATGATACCGCGTTGAAAGGGGGTGGGCTGTTTGGCCGAAGAGGAGCGTCCTTGGACCTCCCGCTTCTCAAAAAGCAGCACAGGCAAGGCAATGTGTGGCAGAGTGCTGGCGGGGATGGGGTTTTGGGAGATCCAAGGTCAGAAGTGGATTCAGTACCTCTGATTATGGTGGTGGATGATAATGCTGTTAACCAGGTTGTTATTTCAAAGATGTTACAGAGTTCTGGCATGAGGGTGGTTCGGGCTATGAGCGGGAGCGAGGCTCTTGAGAAGCTCCAGAGTGGTCCAAAATTGCCGGATTTATTGATCATGGACGTCATGATGCCAGGGCTCAGTGGTATCGATCTTTGCAAGTGCGTTGCTTGTCTTCTCTTTGAAGCTTGGCTGGTGTCGACTGGTCTTGTGTGAACTGTTATTGCGCGTGTGCAGGGAGGTCAGGAGGCTGTACCCCGACAGTCTGCTGCCAACCATATTTGTCTCGTCAAATTCTCGCCCGGAACACATTGTTGATGGATTGGAAGCAGGCGCTCAGGATTACATGACAAAGCCGGTCAACAAGCGAGAACTTATCGCTCGAGTTACTTGCCAGTTGAAAAGCAAGCGCATGGTACGATTCAAAGCACGCTCTGTCCTCACTTGCCATCCGTTACCGTGCAACGGTTTTCTGTAATCACGGGCAAGCTGAACTTCTGAATCCTTTCTGTCAGTTTCCAGATTCAAGTACAAACGAGATGAGTACAAATTGGTGCTGAGGATCCCTTATGTTTTCGGCAAACTTGCACGTGTGGTTTGTTGCCTTTCTCGATTTTTTATTCGTCCTCCTCGGCGCTGCAACACATCCCTACTAGACCTTCCCGTGACTGAGTAGCCGGATTAAAGCGGAATATCACTCAGGATTGAAACTTTCATCTTACCTGAACGAGGCTACTTGTGGTTTGACGAGACATCCTTCCGTAGAGATTACTGAATATTGCTGTTTAACCCCAGTACCAGCAGATATCGAAATCACTTAGAAGTATGATAATATGAGAGCTCTATATCTGTGCTTGTCTAACGAGCGTGCACTGCATCTTCACACGCTTGTCCAGCACCACTGCCATGAGTTAGCGCTTAGCCCACCGACTGACGGGCCACCTAAGAGTAAGATAATCAATCATCAAAACAGATTTTATTGACTGTGATACAAAGCTCGCACATCTTATTCATGGATATGTCCCACTCGTGCTCTGGTCTTTGAATTTTAGCACGCGTTTCTTTCAACGTAGTGCGAACTTACTCCTGGTTTCAATAAAGAGATTTTACACCTTTACCGAGTTATAGATAGCTTGAAAAGTACACTGAGCGTGCTCCTTCGCGCTACAACCTTACTCAAGGAACTGGTACTCCAAGGCAACCTCTCCCTGGAAATGGTTCCCTAACAAGTTCTAACAGGCTACAAAGAATTTTGCCACGGCGTTTGGTCAAGTAACTTATTAAACTATGCGTTGACTTCCTCTCCAAGCTGCTGCGCGCTTGTTGTCACGTGCTTGCAGAGATGCGCCCTGTGCTCAACTCTAGCTCATCGTAACTGCGTGATGCTTCGCTCATTGTACCATTTTTCACACTCGTGCTCTTGACTCAGTTGTGAATGTATCTGGAGTCACGATCTTTATTGTCGACCGGAATGAGATCACAGGCTTATTTTTTTCGGCGCGTCGCAGATTTTGTATCTAAATCTCGAATGCCCGCGAATTCCGCATGCACATCTGCAACTCCCCTGTGTAACCGTTAACCCCGGTCGTATTGCAAGCTGTTACGTCTTAACTGAACTATGTAGATTAGATATCGTACAACACACTAGATTTTTGAGTCAAATTTGGTCAGTATGCTCTTACATTTTTTTCCGATACGATCAGGGATCTGACGCATCTGTAGGCGCCGCGTACCGCGAGAGCATTGCAACATCTAAATTTTACTAATCGCACGTGGTCTTGTCACGTGTGAAGCTACATCCAAGAGTAGCACAGGTTCCCCAGAGCGCTGGTTATTATTACAGCTACTACGCATGAGTGTTTTCGGCCGACGTATTAAATGGGTTATCATTTGGTTGAGTTTGGTAATCTGGACCTAATAGGGTGTCTTCAGCGTGCATTGGCTGACCAGGGCTCCGGTCGTGCCGGCAAGTATCGATCGCGTTTTTCTCGGATACGAGATTTTTAGCCGGGTTGCAAGCCTCGAGGAGGCCTCGAAAACTAGTACGTGAAATACTGTCGTGAAGAGCCAGTGCGCTAAAACGAATGGTTCGTATACTAGTGTGTTCAATCTGCCAAGGTGTGAACCACACTGGAATCCTCGATGGTTTGTTCAGCAAACATCAGCTCGGCATTGGCGTAACCCTCCTCTGAGTTCATGGTATTGTCAGCGATGCAGTGGGCTTTCACGGCTGATAGCCTATCTTACAGTTAGAATGCGGAAGAAATTGGTTGATGCTGTTGAGAGAACGACTTGTTTGAAGATAACGCTACCAAGTTCCCTCCATGCTTTTGTGTCTGTACTTCTTCCCCGCGTCCCCATCGATGTAAGAGAGTTTATACACTTCCTACACGCTTAAAATGTGCAAGTTGCATGGGTTTACTTGGAGCATTTTGTAACAAAGTACGTAGCCATTGAGTCTCAATGCACTGCAGCAACGGCCTGGGTTTTTAACTGGAAACTTATGTTCTTTGCAGATGGAAAGGGCAGCAGTTGGACTTGCAGAACAGATGCTTGAGCAGCGATGGCATTCCAACACAAGACTTGTACGTCAGGATTCACCTTAGCTGCTGATGTCTGTTGGTTTTCTCGATCCTGCCTCACAATGGCTCGCTGTACCAAAGTTGAGTGTTGTAATGTGAAGTTTTGCTGCTTTGCACTGTCGTTGAGATTGAAGGTTGCCAGTACTCAGGGGTGGTGTTTTCAACAGTGTAGGTGATGCAAGACTGTATCGCTTGCTAGGGTCGTTGCAGTGTATGACCATCCTTTGCCACCACAGGTTTGACTTGAATGCCTGTAAGGTTGTCAATAATCCGTGAGCTCATGTTCATGCTATCAACACAATTTCCTGTCCTTCAAAGTGTGTTCCTAACTGTTGAGCCCCTTCGTGAGACTCACAGAATGCCAACCGACTTAGACAAGGCGCTGTAAAGCTTTTCTAATATCTGGTGGGATCATCTGGAATGTGGGGGAATTGGTGTCAGGGAACGTATGTTCAAATGGTGGAGCCAAGTGCAGCTGCCCGTGTTCCCTGCGTAGTAGGTAATTCCTCAGATTAAGCTGGTGCAAAACGAGAATTAGGAAATATACGGATCCAAAATTGTGTTGAAACACGTGAAGTTCCGAAGATGCACTGTGCAGATGTTCCACAACCCTGCTTGGCAATGGAAGCAGGGTGCCCGAAGAGGAAAATGACTCCTGATCACCAATGTTAGTCACAATCATTCTGGTGTAGCATATGGAAGTCCGAAGTAAGCTCACCAGTTTGAATGATAAGAGCATGCAATCAATGACCCGCTCAGTGCAAGTTGAGTAACCTACTATGGCGCCAAATGACAGTTCATCGCAATGAGAAAGCGTAATTCATTGGCGTAATTTGAAGATTGTGACACCAGTTGTGCTTTTTTTCACTGGGTTTCTTCGTGTGCTAGCTGGCGACCTATTAGGTTGTGCACAGAGTCGCACACGCTAGGCACAAGTGGGCCATGGGGACACATGGCGACAAAACGTGCTGCCGTATCCCAGCGCCCGGATTCACGCAATCAATCTGGAAAAGTTGAAAAATTGACAACACTTGGAACTTAGTGCACGTCTTGACGAAACGAGTTGTTGAGTTCAGCCTTGGTTCTACGTCACATGGAGGCGAGGGCAGCCTTAATTTGTCCCACATTGGTACAGGAATACAAAAATGTTGAAGCAAACGCACATGGCAAGTGCTGTGGGATGAATTATTAAATGCACACACTTTCGTGTACGGATTCATGATTGACTTCATCTTTGGTTTGATGCGCTCATTAACCTGACTGCCCCGGTAATGTTTGCAAGGGCAGACTTGTTTCAGAACCGTATTACGTACTTCAGCGTTAATTGGATGTCGCTTTTGACTTCCTCCCACAATTGTAGTGAAGATGGGTACTCGGGCGAAGCACTCTGCCGAACTTCAACGTGTTGTGAACGTTTTAAAATTCAGGTCCATTCGCTACAAGTGCCTAAGGATCTCAACTTGTGCAATCCAGGCAAGTTCTTACAGAACGAATGGCGCGTACTTCTCTAACGACGCGCTTTGCATCTAAATATTTGGAGAGAGTCGTGGTACGAACCGGCGAAGAGCGTACCCCATAAGTTTTTTTGTCACCACTGCAGTGCGTTTGTGTCTGTTGCCAGTGAGCGCGGGCATGCATGGCGTTCGTACCAATGCATGGATCCGTAGGGTCTTGGTAGGCGATTATCAACTGCGCTTGATCTAAATTATTTAGACTTCTTCTGCGGCGAAAATATCTGTAAACACGGGTAAGCAATGCAATCCGACTGTATTGATGCGGGGAATATCTCTCTCCTTGCGCAATTACTCAGATGTCTGCATGGGATTGTTATAGTCTTGCACTGTAGTTGTAACCTTTATAGCCAAGTTCCCTATATGCTATAGCTTGAAACATCTAGTGGAATTAGGAAAGATTTCGAACGGATACATGCGAATCCAAGCTGCTTGAAAGCTGCATGACAGACACACTTGTGCCCTGATGTTCCGTACGTATCGATATGCTATCTCGAACCTTTAAGCTTTGAATTGTGTTCGACCTAGTCTTGAATTTTAGCCAGAATATTCAGGTTGTCTTTATTCTGGGTTTTACGTAGCCATCGATAAGAGCTCGTGCTCGATTGTCTGAGTATTTCCGAAGTCAGTCTAGTTTTGGGCCCTCCTGCTGTCTGCCCTCCAGCTTAAGCTATCAATAATTTCATCAATAGTATCCAGATCATCAACAGCTATCAGTCAACCATACTGGATGGTTTAATTGTTGGGTGTCCCGTGCCCTGTCGAAGCACATGATACATCTTGCTCTGGTGCAGACAGGGTGTCGCGGCGCGCCGATCCATGAAGATGGATGTCAAATATGTGCGGTTTTCTCTCCTCCATGAATATGAGTTGCCTCGCAACTCTCTAGATTGCTTTCAGCAGATACTCCTCATTTCCTGATAAGCCTATGTTACTACACGTCTGAGCCTTTCCAAGTTTGCCCCCGCCTGCATGCTGTGGATGTATTACCTCCCGGCAGACAAAACAAACGGGAGCGAGTCTGTTCTATGTGATTGTTAGACTTAATATAACATTCTACTACATTGTCGACTTCCTGGTTAGTGTACTTTGTGTCTGTGAGTCGCCTTTTGTTCCTTTTTTACTGCCTCTACTACTGGGCAACAGTAAAGCGTTTTTGAGGAAAGCTGTTATATGTCCTCAGTGATAGGTGCGTACACTTTCAAACACTCAAATCTTGGACTTTTTTGACAGCGATAGCGTATGTTTGTATGTTCCAAGCTGTGAACGCTCATGCGACATATCCTCGCAGACGAGGTTGAGCTTCATGAAGTACGCTGTGTTATTGATTTTGATGTCGGAGAAGCATGAGAGTTCAGCATACATTGTATTAGTGTGTTTCGATGGTCTTGTCGCGAGGTTTCTAGAGTCGGGGGTTTGTTTCGGAACGGTTCGCCAAGCAAGACGATTAGGCCATATTTTTTCAAAGGAAACTTAACGCATTTGACATTTTCCACATTATTGAAACTGTTAATTTTATTATTACGCCTGAACGCAGCTTAACTCCATGTTGATTCGGTACCATTCATTCCTTCACATCATTGGAAAAGCGGGCGCAACAGTTATTTCGGTGTGCAGTGCGCGCTTGTTGTCGATGAGGACCTGTTTGGATCCTTTGAGGTCAGCACCTCGTTATTCTAAGTTGCCCTCGAGGCGTACAGTACTGCAAAGGTCGTCCAAGAAGCCTGCCCCTTTCTTTATGTTGGGCCTGCTTACGCCCTGGAAGTCTCATGGCGAAAGTTGCACAACGTCTGTAGTGGAGGAAGCTAGCCATGCCGCGAAGCCGTTCGAAAAGAACCTAGCGGTGTTGCAGTCGTCGTGTAACGTCGCAGAAGAGGCCGGGAAATGTGCAAATAGCATCGAGGTGCAGAATCCTATTTTGCTCATAAGTGACATCTCCTTCAATAGGAGTGCTCGGGAGAGTCTTTATAGACTCTGTCATCGTCATTCCTCACTCCTAAAGAGCAGTGTTGTGTGCTGACCAACCTGCTTCAGCCCGCACTTGCGCCCATCACACTGAATCTTATCCTTGCT
Organism: Smithsoniella earleae; assembly: GCA_032356285.1. Classification (NCBI taxonomy): domain Eukaryota; kingdom Viridiplantae; phylum Chlorophyta; class Ulvophyceae; genus Smithsoniella; species Smithsoniella earleae. The sequence continues at coordinate 21,951 of JAULKQ010017314.1, read as the reverse complement.
GTCTAAAAAGAAGTGTCGACATGTGGACCTGGGCGAATATTCAAAATCTGCTTGGTTTGACCCACGTTGTACGTAACGTTTGAGCAATGGTTTTCGCTGGAGTAACTCTTCTGTCTGGGTCTCAAGTTCAAGCATTGTCAGTTCACTGTAATACTCATATATCCTTATTCGGCACATCTTCGGAACAATCACCACACGTTTCCAAACTCAAGCTGTCAATCTTTTTTACTCCTGGGACGTCCATCTGCTCGAACGTCATAATCTTGTTCGGGATATATCCATTTAGTGTCGTTTGCTCGCGGGGAATACGACGACACTCTTAATTTGGTACGGATGTGACAGTCGATTCCTAATTGTTTAGTCCGAAAGATTCAGTGTTCCAGAACATCCCATGTACAGGTGTCCATGGAATCTAAGCACGAGACAGTGGGACAACTGCTGGCTGATCTAGAGAAGCGCAACTTAGCAGCTTGTGAAGGTAATGTAGGTCAAGACATGACTGTAGATCTCTTCGTGCACCCCTCAGATGTTGCTCAAACTATCCACGACATGGTCGCGAAGAGCCGTCCTCGCGGACTCATCGCACCCTTCATTGGCTCGCCTACTATTGGCACCCCCAATTTCGATTTACCCGTAGATCAGCCCACCCTGAAAGAAGACGAAACAATTTCTCCACAGCCCCCTCCAGTCTTGGAACCAGCCCCGCTCACCTTCATACCGATGTCTCCTCCTGACACACCACGACGTGCCGAAGGGTCAGGTCACGAAATCATGCTGCAGGTGCGTGCATGACCCTTCCCTCGTAACAGATGTTACAAACCACAAGATTTGCTCCAACATCTCCTTTGTTACTATTCACATTCTTCTCAACCTTTTCAGCACCACATTTTCAGGCATTCAACTGGGTATCACACCGTGGAGACTACTACGGTCACATTTGTGAAATGGCTCCCAAATTCGCCGAGCTAGGCTTCACGTACGTTTGGCTGCCCCCTCCAACATCTTCTGTGAGTCCTGAAGGTTATATGCCAACTGACTACTTCAATCTCAGCAGCTGCTACGGTGATGAAAGTGGGTTGAGGCAAGCAGTTCAAGCCCTGAAAGACAATGGATTGAAGGTTGCAGGTGATTGTGTGCTCAACCATCGCTGTGCTCTGCATCAAAATGAACAGGGTATCTGGAACAGAGTGCGCAGCTCACTTGTGAATTTTCTGATTGAATGCATGAAGTTTCTTCTATCTTTGTGTGATAATGGTGACCCTGGTATGTGGTGCTAAATCTTTAGAGTAACTCCGGCCGGTTGTCCTGTGTTTGAGAGTATGTTTGTCCGCACAGTTCGGAGGTAGGCTTGACTGGGATGCACGAGCAATCTGCGGGGATGATCACAATTTCAAGGGGATGGGGAATCCCAGCACTGGAGACTTTTTCCACGCTGCCCCCAATGTTGATCATACTCAACAGTTTGTCCGTGAGGGAATATGTGAATGGCTGAACTGGCTCCGATGCGACATCGGAATAGATGGTTACAGGCTTGATTTTGCAAGAGGATTCTCTGGTGTGCATCACAGCTCAATGTTGCGTGCTTAGTGTTACGAGCTTCAGTGGCTCTTATAATACACTTGTAATTCACTTTACAGGTAAATTTGTCAAGGAGTATTGTGAACGTACTCATCCCGAATTTGTTGTTGGCGAGTATTGGGATAGCCTTAGCTACGAGCATGGAGTTGCAACTTACTGCCAGAACCATCATAGGCAGCAAATTATCAATTGGATCAATGCTGCTGGTGGCCAGGCCACTGCCTTTGATGTCACAACCAAGGGCATTTTGTACGCTCCCTTCTTGTTCACTGCACTGTAGATTTCTTTTTTCACTATTTAGTGGGGTCGTGGCGGTTCCTGAGGATTCACGCTGCTTTATAGGCATGAAGTGTTTCATCGAAGTGAATATTGGCGGCTGTCGGATCCGCACCGGAAGCCTCCGGGTGTTATTGGCTGGTGGCCTAGTCGGGCTGTCACTTTCCTAGAGGTGCGCTGCTGTATACCTTCAAGAGATGATTCGTGTTTTTTGTTTCATGCTGACCCTGAGTGAGATTGTGCAGAACCATGATACCGGTTGTGCACAAGCACACTGGGAGTTCCCCCAACACGGTTTAGAACAAGGGTATTGTTACATTCTTACGCATGCGGGAACTCCGACTGTCTTCTACAATCATCTGTATGACGAACATCGCTTTGGCAGTGTCGCCAATGCTATTAAGTCCCTGATAGCCATCAGGAAGCGCAACCACATTGGAGCTCGGAGCAAAGTTGATATTGCAGATTTCTCTGATCGTCACTACTCTGCCATTATTGATGATCGCCTGGCTATGCGTATTGGAGATGATAACTGGAGTCCCCATGGCCAGTGGAGCTTGGCTGCTAGTGGTGATAGATGGGTAGTTTGGGAGCTGAAGTGATTGCAACTGCATCCCACATCTCAATGTTGAAGATTGACCGACAGTATTTGTGCCCTGTTGTTTTGGAAAGTGTCGTCTTTCAAAATTTGCCCAGTTGGTGCGTGCGTCATGCCCTGTAGTGTCGCAGATTTTGGCATCTGAAATGTGACTGTGATTGTGCCTGTAGCACTGTTAATTGGCGGTGCAATGTTGCTGCATGTCAACTGATGTGGTTGCTGATAGCTGTTAAACTGTTGTGTCAGGTCCTTTTTGCGCTGCTACCTGGTGCTCCCGTGTTTTGGTGACGCACAGTTACACTGCTCTAGATTGTAGCTCGTAGATCACAGCAATTCTTTACATGTACTGAAAAAGTACTGTAGTCTCAGGCATAGGGGGCTGTTATGAAACTAGGTCATGGAGTATGCGATGGGCGCTTGTTAGGTGCTCTGGAGTGCAGAATGTTTCATAGTGTTGATGCACGTGATGACGATTTTCACTGTGAAGCCAACTTGGTGTACGTTGGCTATATGAAAGTGTAGAATATGGGATTGTGATTGCATGCTATGTTTGTTTCTGCACGTTGAATTTCAACAATGCAGCTATCGCTCCATTGGCTAAGACAATTTTGGATTACTGAGAGTCAAATGTTACTGTCTCTCCCAACCTTGCTATGATATTTTTGTTCGATACTTAAGCAATAATTTCGCAGTTGTTGAAAATTGCCATACTTGGCATAGAATTTCATTGCTTCAGTATTGTAAGATACATATGAATATCTTGATGTGGTACAACAAAAATTTATCGAATTTGCACCTCCTTAACGATGAAAATATCTTGACTGTATGTACATGCAACACATTACTCACCAATGCTGGGAGAGAATCTGCACGTACGCCAACCTGTGCAATCAATAGAATATTATCTAATGTGAGTATAATATGGAAAGAACAGAATTTTAACAATGCAGAATAAGTCACGACAATTTACCAGCACACCAAACTTACACTTGAGCGAATTATGACACGAGAGAAACAAGTTCTTGGTCAGTTGGCCAGAGAAGATTACATACGTGTATCCGACTGCTTTCAATAATTGATCTAATTCTACTAAAGATCAACAGTACTAGTAGGGCGTTGGAGCTGCTGCTCACCCCCTTTGTCCCCGTGTGCAGTTTGCTGATTTGGCTGCGGGGCCTGGCCAACAGTGGGTGCAACTGGAGTACGTATCAAACCCTGTGTAGTGGCCACGGTTGGCATTGGAGGGGCAGGTCTTACAACTTGCCTGCGCCCCCCTCCACGCCCTGACTGTGCCAGTTGTTGTGGCTGTTGACTGCGGTGTTGCTCCAGCAGTATTCGAGCTCTACGTTGTGCCTCATGTTGTGCAATAGATGGTGAGCGGTTGGAGAAGGGTGCACTGAGTGGCTGTGATTGCTGAGTTTGCTGAGGGGCAGTTCGGGGCATCACATTCACTCCGGGTGGAGGCCCTGCCATCTGGCCGTACCTATTGGTGCCAGTTGGCCCATTTGCAGAACTCCCAGGTGCAGGCGCAGCGCTTACGGGGTGGATAGGCTTGGGTTGAGAAGCCACACCAGGCTTCTGTAGCGCGTGAGTCGGCCTTGCAGCCATCGGTACACCTGATGATGGTTGAGGAGCTCCACCTTTGATTGGATCAGCAGTGTTCAATACAACTTTTGGGCCAGCGACCTGTGGGCGTGCTGCTGCTGCAGGGGCTGTGTCTGGTCTGACAGCCGGAGGAGTAGCTGGCTTTGTAACTGTTGGATTTGGATTGAAAGCAGGGGCGCTTGGCACAGGGAGACCCTTGGCTTTAGCTTCTCGAGCAGCCTGAACGCGGTGCTAAAACATAAGTGACTCGAATTGGCATTAAGAATACGCTTGGCATGCTTTCAATTGGGCACAACTACGCATGCCGTCAAGTAGTACTATGTTGTTCGTTCACCTTAGCGTGTTTCATGTCATGCTCTATCTTGAGCCTCTTGTGGCGAACTTCTGATATCTGGGTCTGCAGGTCCGTCAGCTGCTTCTGAACGTCAGCTTCCCATTCTTTTCTATCCTCTCTGAGCCACTCTTCGATCTTGAGATCTTCATACGTTCGATTGCCACCACGGGATGAAATGCTGGAGGATGCAACGCTGCCTGTGTGTTGGCAGCGGCGTGCCAGGTCAGCGTGCAATGATGCCAACGTTGCTGCACATCTGTGAGCGCGCCTCTGCAGGTGTTCTTCCCACACGTGCCTTGCGGACATGATGAGGTTGCCCCCACTGCCATCTGCAGTTTCATACACATCAGCCGCTTCTCGATCAACATCTGCCAGAATCTGCACAATATCCCAAAATGTTTCCCAAAACTCCTTGAATAAAACGCTTCAATTACAGCCATAATACACCTCAGCACCGCACACAGAAGATGTACAATACAACTTTCACCAATGTCTGATGCCAATGAAGCTGGTGCACTTTGCGTTCATGCAGACGTTGATTCATTGTCACATGTATCTAGTTTCTCTGTACCGCATTATTTGAAACGTTGCGGCGAAAAATTGATTGTGACGGGACAATGCTGTTAATTTCTGGCATTTGCGGCGTGAAAATAGGTTCGGGCAGGGCCAGCTTTTGGAACCAGCATGGATATGGAATTGGAATACTGTGAGCCAGAGTACTGAAAGGAAACAAGTGTACAGGACAATAAGGAGTAGATGGGACGCATAGAGCAGTATAGGATGCTCTCTGAAAGTCAGCAATGCCAAAAGATACCCAATCGACTAAAATTTAGAACAAAACTACACATTTTCGTTGAAAATGCCACGTACTTACACCCTGATACGGGATGACATATTTTTTAAAAGAGATAGCAGCACCAGGCTTGAGAAACAGGACGGGGTGCAGAAGGAAACAGTAGTTGCACATTTGCCCCCAGAAAAAGGGCATGTGACCTCAAGAACTTCCATTGGAGAGTGCTGGGCCCAACATTGTAGTCAGTGTGGCATACTGGTGATTTGAAGCATGTCAGAAGTATTCATGTCTGTTGTTTCACAATATCATGCTTTCAACAGATTGAAGTTTCAGGACAAGTGAAGCCAAAATGGCTCCTTCCTTCAGCAAATAAAAAATTTTTTAATTAGGGTACTTCATCAGCATTTAACTCAGAAAAGGATGTGAACAAAGGTGTGATATAGTGCAGTACATCCCTTGTTACTTGTCATGATGCACTGGTTTTCAAAAATCACTCATAAATCGTGGCCCAAGCACTTTGAGCTTTCAAACACGAAAATGATACAAAACTGAAGGGCACAAGTATAATCATACTAGCACCAGCTGTGCACGATTGAGTTGGCAGAAGACTAGATGCATTTGGCACCCTGGATTTTAGAAGCAGCCTGTTTTCTGTCAACACGCACCAAACTGAATGCACAGCACCTCCTTACCCTGACACACCATATGCATGATTGAGGCAGAGGACTTGCCAAAGGCAATGAACTTGAGCCACTTCAGTGTAAAGCTTGCCTTATATCCAAACGTGTGAAATGCGACGTCGACAAATGAAACCAGCAGTCACGACAAATGCATCAACTAGTGGTGAAATACAGCCATGACCAGCGTGAGCAAGATCACATGTGAAGCAAGAGGAGTCAAACTTCATCAGATTCCCGCATATGACACAGCACTGCGATATTTTCTTGGCTAGGATATCAATTTGTTGTTGGCTAGACTTAAATAGTTCAAGTAATGTTGACTTCATGACATTCTTGTTATCACAGTGACAACAGGAGCAATTGATGTGCATTAAATCAAGGTTAAATATACCTTTCCTATGATGTATGCATTGCCTGTGTTTGTTGAAAAGTTAAGCATTGAGAAGTGGCTCAAGCTGTTGAATTGTTTAGCTGTAACTTCCCAAAAAAAAAGGAACCTAAACGTTAAATTACTTGGAAAAGTGGTCCGTAATATGCAAGAATTTGATGTCTTCATGTATGTGTTTATGGCGACCGATCATGAGTGCGATGAAGAACTTGTTAATCAACCCGAACTTAGTTACCCAGCACGACTCCTTTACCCATCAAATCAAAATTTGAATTCAAGATATCCGTAACAATCCAACTGGAGCTGAACTAAAAATGAAACAATGGCTAGGAAGTATAAGCATCAACGGTTCATTCAACTAGCTATTACAAGCTCCTCGAATTAGTTAAGAGTTCCAGAAGCGCACGTGAAAGCCTAAAAGCTTTGTTCCTGCATCTGCAAAATCTTTGTATCGTTTTAAATGCTTATCTTCTCGCAAGTAAGAGCAGGACTCGGCGATGTAAACATTCTGAGCGTTCTTTGCCTCGACTTCCTCCCTTGTCTTTGGATCGAGCATATCTACATACGATGTGACCTTCTACTACTTAAAAGTTTATGTATATAATCACAAAGTATGAAGCTGCTCGTTCAGCAAAGCAGTAGAGCAGTGAGCGATAGAAGCTTTGGTGCGCGCGGCATGACATATGAAGTGGAACTCACTCCCTACACTCTTGTCCTTCCATGTGTTTTTGAGAGCTACAATTCTGTTACAAAGCCAGTTCAAATCCCTTCATGCTTACCGTCTGCATGCAACAATGCATGTGACACGTTCGGTTCGTATTGCGTTGAGCTATTCATTAAAAGAAGAATGCGATGTTGAATGCGATTTGTATAATTGAAATTGGCGAAATATCTAAGTTCACATGAAAAGCCATATTTCGTATAGGTCGCCAATTTCTCTCAATTGTAATGTCGACAAGAACAGCATAAGTAGAAGGCATACCAATCTGACCTATTTTCAAAGCAAGTATTATCTGGGTGTACATTATCAAGATTTCAAATGACTGCGTCAAGCTTGCCAAGTATAGGGGTGGACTCACAAACTGTACTCAAATCCGAGGTGTGTGCCATAGAAATACCATCCTTGATACAAGTGCCAAACATTATCAACGAATCTCACCCGCTCGAGGTAGGGGTATAAACCTTGACGTACTCTCTTTTTGAGCTCTGTATGTGCTGAACGTTTTCAGGGAATTTGAATTGCCGAATATCTGACAAGCACTTCGTCTGATGCTGTTTGATACAGACACTCCATGTCACATGCTTTTCGTGAATTGCTGGCAAGAAGTCCTTCAACTTTTCTGCGCGCGAGAGGGCAAGCCACACATGAAACGGTGTTTATCTTGCTCATAAGGACGATATATATGGTACACACCTGGTAGTATCTTCTTAGCATCTTGAGCCTAAGCTACTTCTAAAACAATATATTCGATTTATATTCCAGGCTGTATCGTCCAGAGAAATCCTCGCACCCTTACACTGATTGAATTTTAACCGCACGTATGTACAACTTCCACTCTCCGCTCCGCAGAGGATTTTGCGGACGATGTCCAGATTATTATGAAACAAGTGGAGGTTTGCAGGGAATGACGACAGAAAGTTCGCCGCGTTCTTTAATCAACACACCTATGCCCACCACTGAGTATAGGAACATCGATTCTGCACTTCCCGAAGCAGTACGCTGTCATCCACGATTGAACCGAAGATCCTGTGTGGACCAATACGCGGCTTTGGCATTAAGTAGAGACAGTCAGGAAAGGGGGTACATCACGGTCAGGGAGTTGAAGGAGTCACAGAAGCGGTTGATGGAGGGAGCATCGTCTAACATCATGTGACTTGCCTATCACATTCGTTCAAGCAGCGAATTTAATATACGTTTTGGTTGATGATTTTTGCAGTTTCGATACAACTAAGTTTCGTGTGTGTTACACTGACCAAATAGATTGTTAAATAGTGCATGGGTACTAGGTCCGTCTTCATGGTATGTGTTCGTAGGTTCCATAAAATTAACCAGCTTGCTCATGACGTTGTATCTGATCTTCCGCCCTTTACTTGCGCGTCTATCAACCAATTTTCGGTGCTTGACCACCTGCAAAAATATCATCATTATTCAAGTGACAAGTTGATGAATGACGGCGTCTATGCTAATTGAATGGGTGGACTGGCAGTCAATGGTACACTAATGAATGGCGTAGAAGATGTAACTGTAGTATTCAAACGATTCATGCATTCTAATGTGAGAAGTTGAAAACACAAATGGACAAATAATATCAGGCACAAATTCAGGGCTGCGTGAGAAATAAAGAGTGTGATGGAAGTTGTATCTATACCTTGAATGAATCAGATTTACCATCTGAACTGACAGCTGTTTCTAAAAATTCCTGCAAAAGGACTTGATAGAATATACTGTCATCATATGACTCAGGGTCTGGCATTTGATGCCCTAATGAGATATTTTCTCTCCCATCTAGATCATCTTCAGTAGCATCAGCTTCTCCCACAACTGGATGACAAAGAACTCTGTCAGAATTTTGTCTAATCCTTCGAAACTTTGTCAAAGATCGGTCAGACTGTGCCATTGTATCTGCTACTTGCTGACTAATGGGCTTGTTCAGAGCCTGCAAACCCTGGTGTCCATGCAGAGCAACATGCCCACTTGCCAACATGGTTTTCCGGTACCATCTGTCCACCTCCGCATTCCTGAACGACTGGAAACAGGCTTCTAGGTGACACAGTTCCTCCCACACAACTGGGTTTACTTGAGGTCTCTTCTGAGCCCTTTCAAGGACTTCAGTGTGCCTTTTGACATTTGGGGTCGAAGACGCTGTCGTCCAACGGAGCATGTCATGCATAGCATCCATGCATTCTCTGAGCGAGCCAATGACCTCCTGACGAGCTTGAAGCACTGCAGGTGCTACCTGAGGGGCAAACTGCACTAAAGCAGGCTGTGCTTCTGACTGCGGTAGTCTATCAGCAAGTGTCAGGCTCTTCTGAAGAGGTATCCTGACACCCAGTGTAGACCACCATTGTTTCATCTGTTGAGCCACTGCTTGCCCCTTTCGCATCCTGTTATTTGCAGCTTGGACATTCACCGGACCATCAAGTTTCTGCAAAATCTGGAAATTCGCATCCACATCGCCCCACTCTGCACAAACCAGCATATCGCTCCTGAAATTTACGAGACAATGAAAACACAAACTCAAATAATGGAAAATGATAGGCCCAGCTAGAAGTCAGAAACTGTCAAGGATATTGTTTTGCAAACACTATTCTATTCACAAGTCAGTAGTGTCACAGAAAGCACCGACACTTGTAGTAGTTTAGCTTGGAACCCATCTCGGCTTGTAATATAAACTACCACTCTCAGGAGCATTGACGGGCCAATGATTGAGGGCACTGAAAGTATCAAATGCAGATGAAAGTGCCACGGTCCAGTCGAGATGAAGTCTCAAGCCAGCACGTGAGGAGCTCGCCCTATGCATGATGACTGATACCCATTGAAGAATCACCAGCAACGACTGGTTTTCAACTGACAAATAATTCTTTTCCTGTAGAAACAATGCTGCACAAAACCCTCCACCCATACAAGCTTGGCTTGATGCACTACAGTAATATACCACTGACCTGATTTAGAACCCTCCATGGCGAACTGAAAACCGTTCGACAGGTGCTAATTCAGCTGCAACCCTCCAGAACAACCAGCAGCATGCCTGTATCAGTGCTTGGGCTCTCCTCACCATCCTCCTCTCCATCGCTTGTATTGCGATCTGATTCCTCAGCGCTGTCGTATTCAGACAAATGTACTGGCATGTCCCCTGACAATAGCTGCTCTGCACATGCTCCCAGATGAAAACGTTGTTCACTAACGGTACAATGATACGCGTCTCTGTTCTAGACATCCTACATCGCATAAGCTCGTACCGTCACCCATCGAAGCATTCCATGCGTTCTCTTCAGAGTTCAAGATATCGACATCTTTTCTCTTTACTTTCCTCGCCCCATATCCGGGACTGTCCAGGTCTTCTGCTGCGTGTAACAACCGTTTTTCTGGCAGCGCTCTGCACAAAGAATTGGATGCGATACCCGTGTAACAACCAAATTTCTACGTTGCACTAGTTAGCTATGAGCCTAGTGATGGGAACCTAAATCCAAAGGAGCTGAGGATTTGCAATATGGTTGAGTATGAGTTTGGAATAATACGGTGCAAGTCGCTCGTGCTCGACTAGAGAAAGACGGCGGGGAGGGCTCAGATAGATCCGTAAACTCAGTCTATCATACGGGATAGATAACTTCGATTTTAATCGTCACCGCCCTCAGGTTTTTCAAGAGCCCGGCCTAGTCCATTCGTTGTCTTGCTCGCGCTCGAGGATTCAACTCCGCTCGATATACTCAGGTAAGGCAATGACACCAACACGCCCATGAAAGGACCTTGTAGACGGCGAGGGAAGATCACCTGCCAGTGTGCAGAGGGACTTCTTGCTCGAAGCTTTCTAGGAGAGCTGGGCCGCGTTCTAGGTTGTCAGCAGTCTCAGGATCTACACCAGCTCTGATTCAAAATCTTCATCGCTTATTTGTCAACGTCGATGCAATGATTATGTTAGTTGGCCTGCGGGGGCGAGAAATCGAACCTGCCGTAGCCGGTTCTTCAAGATCCCAAGACATTTTGGATACGGCGCTTCGCATGATACTAGCACCTTGCTTGTCACGTATATCAATGTTCTTCGGCTCAATTCAAGCGATATGTTACCTTAGGTTACAGAAAGAAGCGGCGGCGTCGGCTAGCAATGCTTGAGGCGTACTATGTAAGGCATAGGGAGAGGGTTACATATGGGTTCAGTCTTTATGTAGATTAGGTGTGCACAGAAATGCTGTCAGCTTGCCTTGGCCTGCCTCACGCTCCTACTCTTGTACTGTCGCGAAGCACAACAGCTAAGCTCAATCATCAGCTCGAGTGCTTCGCACAAGGGCAGCTTGCAAGCTCAAACATATATACTTCGTCCGCGGTATTGCTAGCGTGAAGCAAGATGCTCCGTTGACAGCGCCTTCTTACGTGAAAATCATGCATGTACGATCAAGGGAAATTTGCAATTGCATTGTATCTCTTGGAAACTTGAGTGGACTTTCCAGGGTATCCGTGAGCGATTGAAGTCAGTGGTTGATACTGTAGCGAAGATCAAGGTATTTCTCTTGGAATTTGGGTTTTAAGAAATCCTGGCATTTGACACATGTAGATCAACGACACTCTCCGTAATCAAACACCACCCTGTCACTATTCTTAAAAGCATTCTAATGGTTCTAAGAATATTGTTGAATGCGTTGCACTTGTTTGGCTTTGTTTGGATTTTCGTGTGTGGAGTCACTACATTTCATTTGCTGTACAAACCTTGATGAACGATACTGAAGCTGGAATTTGCCGTCTGGATCCGGATAGTATCAAAAGCGCGTATTTTTAAAAAATTCTAATAAATGGCAGATAGTAAGTCTGAGTACGAGACAATAAGCGTTGACGCCATTGAGGCATTTGGGAAGGGAAGGTCATGGGAGAGCGCATTTCAAAACCTAAACCAGTACGGTGACCTGGATAGTGGTAGCCAGAGAAACAGGCCTGTTACGTGTATTTCATACGTACAGAATCATTAATGTGTACGCAGAGCAATTGAACTGATATATCTCATGTGTGAGCTGGAGTCATCTGTTCTCTTTGTTGAACACGCAGCCCGGGTTCTGAACGAGGCTTCAGAGGATTTTCATGAATTGAAATTGAGAATTCAAGACCAGCTCCGTTTTCAGTCATACTTGCAGGTCTTTCTCGCCGTGTCAAACTGTTACGCTGCACACATGCGAACTATACAACTCACCACCACGTTTCAGAGTGCAGGAGACTCAGAAGGACTACAATCAAGTTGACAACCTTTCAATTGCTTGGGAAGTTCCCAGTTTCAAGCAAGATTACAGCAGGAACGTTCCTGACGAAGGAACAGCATATTTCAGCCTTGGATTTCAAACTAACAGCCATGCACTGGATGCACAACAAGACAACAACAGCTCCAATTCAGGAGCTCACTTGGCGCCTTTTCCGAATAAACCACAGGACGAGTGCGACGTACCCTGCGCTCGTGAAGTTCGAGCTGCTTCAACAGGCGGCATGGCAGTTGAAAAACAACCGTTGGTGCTTTCTTTTCATTCTGAGTGGCAACATCGTGTCATGTCACAGTCGAAGAGGTTTCATTTGCGACACTACCAGGGACTACCGGAGCTCAGGAAGCCAACCTTACTGTGGAAATGCTCGCTCACTTTGAAAAGGACCAATAACATGTTACAGTCAACTGACGTACCAATAAGGAAGTATAGCCATCAATGTGACGCAAGCACCCTCATTTGCATCTGCACGCCATGTTTGTTTTAAATGGCATAGTTTGCTGCAATGGACACACCCTTTCAGAATGCCTGTGAGATTCAGTCAGTTGTTTATGCCCACACAGTCATCCCACCAAGTTGACCAGAATAGTTTATTTGCCCATGCACATGTAACAAGTATGAGCAAACTGGTTTTGCACAAATAGGTTCTTACTGAACCATTTAATCTGTGACCATACCGAATTAATATGTGGAACAACTTGATTTATATCTGTGTATAATCTAACACACGGAAGGCCAGTAGATAGTCGATGGGTGTATCCAATGTGTTCAGTAATGAAAGCGATCCTTGATTAACCATGTAGCACTCCATTATATTGTAGCTGGCACATATCAGGTCCACGGCCCTTGAAACCACTCTGTAGATGCAGGAGATCTTTTCTTGGCATCAGTATATATTACACAACCATCTTAAGGAGTTATAATAGTTTTTGTTTATACTCAGATGGCATAGCCACAGGTAAAGGTTGCAACAGGCAGAGTTATGCAACCTAGACCAGGGTAGCAGCCATACCAGTGGTCCCCTGCATGACATATACCTCTCATCGGGTTTCAAAACACCACTGTCAGCCCACAAATCGTGCAACATATTCTTGAGCTTCTAAGAACCGGGAATTGTGGAATTGCGGAAAGAACCTGAGTCAAACAGGCTGGTCCTGTAGGTTCTGTGGTCAGAGGCGTGCATTGTAACTCCACAGCATTTACGCAGACCTCGTACAGCGTCTGAAACAGCATCGCTTGATAACTGCAGCCCTGGTATGCACTTGATTCTGAACCAATGTGCTCATTGCTGAACTTCTTTGGTCGGCAATGATGACGTCTAGTGCTTTTGCATGATTGCCCTGTGATGAACAACAGGTTTTATGTTCACCAGTACCAGCCAAGATCTTTGACCAGCCTCACCTGGCTGCAGTTGATAGCAGCCAGACCATTGGTTCCCGCCAGTCCAGAGGAGCTAGCCACATACAGCTCTTTAGTGTGGTTACCCCTGGGGGCGCTACATGCGGCCTGGGTGTGGGAGGTGCCCAATCACTGCACCACAAGTTGATGAGCCCTGAGCGTTTCAAACGCGATCCAGCTGAGACTAAACGGGTCGCAAACGAAAAGCAATTGCGCGCAGAGCGCTTTCGCAATGGCCTGGAAGCAGAGCGCAAGGCAAAACTCGAAAAGGTGCTACTACCGGAACGTGCTACATTGTAGGTGGCAGACGCACATTGCCCACCACGTTTAGCTTTGAAGTAGACGGTTGAATAGTGGCTGGAGTAGCACAGGCGAAGCAGGAACGTGAGGCCGTTAGATCGATGCAAGGAGAGCTGCAGCAAGTGCGGCAACAAGAGCAACGAGCGCGCCATGCGCTGTCGCAAGAAAGGCGAAGACTGCTGTTGCACAGCATCGTAGCCCGTGCCACGGACGAGAGCGAAAAGGTGAAGGAAGTGCAATTCATTAAACAGCTGGAAGCAGCGTCTTCACGGGCAGCTCTCGAGGCCCGGCTTGAACGCGGTGGCGCGCGGCGGCGCGAAAAGCTCGCAATGCGGCAACTTCGTAATGGGCGCGAAGTTGATTTTGTGCTTGAAGATGCCCAGCGACGGAAAAGGTGCGCTCCATTCGCTTGTGCAGTCCAAGCCGTAAGGGCACATGAGGTACGTCTTCACAGTGCTGGCGGTCCAGGGCACGGGAGCAAGCTCGCATGGAGGAACTTTTTGAGAAGCTCCAGCGGAAAGAAGAGGCGATCGCCAAACTTACGGCTGATCGCCGCCGTAGTCGAGGAACAGCTAGTGCGTCAGCTGGCACACCGTCCGGCCACGAACAGCGCGACGAGTGCTCGCACACCGCGTGCTCTTACGCTTCGTCTTCGACGGTTACCTCGTCATCCCCCGTATGTGCTCCAATTTCCAGGTGACGCCTCCTTTTGATATACAGCCAGAACAGCGCGCTTTACTAACAGCAGCTATAATGTCATTATTATGGTGCCCAGTTCCTTGAGTATAGTGCAATACAGAGCGGTCAAAGGAGCCAGTAGAGAGCTGGTGTCTCCGCAAGATGGAGAATTGGCAGCAACGAAGGTAGCAAACCATCATGTGTGGGAATCCTGGGCTGGCCGTGTTCTCAGGAACCGTGGAGCTAGCGCCTCAGATCCTGCCAAGTCTTCAACTATGTACAGTCACATGCTGAAGTCTCTGCGAGCCAAGGTGATTACCAACATCTTCCCTTTGATCAAGCAATAGTGTACGGACACTCTGGACCTTTTTGGTCACAGTAGTGCCTAAGTATTTCTGCATCATACTTCACTCTTCTCCCATGCAAATTTTACCTTGTTACCATCTTGTTTGCAGGCAAGCAAGCTCCGAAAGCGTCTCAGCATAACAGTGTCTGCGGATGAAATATACCATCCAGAACTGTCTCGTCCCATTGGTAGTAACTCTGTGGCGGGAGGCTCAGCTTGCCACACAGCATTCAAGGATACTATGCAGAATTCTAGTCTCCAAGAGCAATCCCCTTTGCCCTCATCTGAAGGTCATGAACAGGCTGCAAAAGAGCATGCATCTTTGGTTATGCTGTGCAACAGCTTAGCTCAAGTGTGGTTTGCCCTCTATCACTTCCCAACCCCCCCCCCCCCTCCTCCCCACCAACACACACATACGTGCAGGAAATATCTCACTGCATTGACTCAAGGCACACTGAAGCCCTGCTACCAGCACTCCAGAAAGCAAGAGATTTCTGCAGCACCTATGCACCCCAGCCTCAGCACTATCAATCCATACGCCACGCCGCAATGCAACACAGAGGCTCCACAGCTGTCCGCAACTCTCAGTTACTCCAAGCAGTCACTTGTGCGCTTGTTGCCACCGCAGCCACAGCCCAGCAGCAAGAAGGTTCTGCCACCCACTTGTGGCCACTTGAAGCCCTCATGGCTGCCTCAGACACAGTCATGGTGCTCACTGAGGACCCTATGAACCGAATGGCCACTCTTGGGCTCCCCACCATCGTAGCTGTTGTAGACACCGTCCGCAAGCAGCTGGATGAGACAACTGCACAGCTGCAGAGCGCTCCAAACAGTTGTGTTATCTCCACTGCCACCGCACCATCGCCCAGCCCCCAGTCATCTCTAGAGGCGTGCATGGCAGCCGTCATACATCTGCTGCACACTTGCCCGACTTCGTCGCACCTCCGCAGCCGCCGCTGCGATGTCATATCGTACGCCCTCGCTGCAGGGCTCGTGTATCGGATCTCCCACCTCCTTCTGCTCATGCATGGGGCAATGGCTTCCGCTAAGGCAGTGCCTTCATGCGTGGCCTACAGCATGCAGCTCCTGGAGCTCCTCACGGCTGCCGACCCACGAGCTGTTCTGGTAAGCATCACTCCACCCTGCTTGCATGAAAAAGCCTTGCTTGTCACATCTGTTACCTGTCCTCGTTTTTATGGATCAACCAGCAACAAAACCAATGCACAGATGCACAGCAGTATTTTCCATGAGCAGTATTCCTGGGTATGAATCTACCATCATTCCCTGCAGAAGTCCTTTTTGTTAAACACAAGTTTCCAGTTTAGGACACAGACATGTTTGAATTCGATGACCGTCGAGCACGAATCATGATCTTAAAATGGAGCAGGGGCCTGGGTATGAACGTATCAAAGTGTTACAGAAGAACCTTTATAATAACTAATAATGTACACTGGTTTCGCTCACTGAGTATGTCTCGATGTGCATCATGAACATTGCAGTCTAGCGTGTTTAAGTTCTGACCACCCAAGTTAGGCATGGCTGAGAACTATACTCAACCTTTACCTTGATTATTGTATCTGAACCCAGACTCTGCCCTAGTTTACAAGTATTCGCAATGCTTGTTGACGGTCTACACCTGTCAAAGTGTCACATCTGATTCAAGTTGTGGTGCTCAATGTGTGAATGTCGTTGAAGTGAGTAGGGCACTCTAGAGTAACCTGCGCTGTTGCCCTGCAGAAGATGGCCTGTAATGATAAAGGATCCCCTGGTGACTCAGCTGAAGGGCTGGTGTGTCTACGAGTGAGATCAATAAGAGACAATCTGATGACAATGTGTAGGGACACAGCGCTGCTTGGATTGTCAGCCCTAATGTCGGCTCCTCTCCTCTCAGCTGCAAGTGCTGCATCGCATAGTGTCTCTCCCTCTTATTCGTCTCCTCTGTTCCCAAGCCCTCCCCCTTCTAGTATCGAATCCTTGCCTACAGGCCTTCTACCATTTGCACTCTCAGCCCTGCGAACTCTCAATGGTGTGCCCCAGTCTCGATACGCTGATTATACCACCTACTCCAACCTCTACCTGTTAAGCTGCCAGGGTTCGTAGCGTATGCTGTAATAAAATAGCAATGGTTACTGTAGTAGATCCCAGATAGTAGGAAATGCCAGTCCCCTTATCTGTGCTCACCACTCCCTTATTAGGGAGCCGACGCATACCCGACCCACGGCCCAGAACTAGCCTAGCAGCTAGGCCCCTGGTAACCACTCATGCAGATTAATATCTACGTTGGTCTCTCAGATGTAATGATATGTTTGGCCTTGCTCACACAACCAATCCATGTTGACTCATATATTGAGAAGCCACCCACTGCTTGTGACACCACCGTTGCTCTGCACTGTGCATCCCAGCATAGGGTATGCTCAAATTGAACGCGCCTGGTGCTTCATTGACTCTATATGGTAGGGTGCTATCAGGTGGCTCACTTTCGACATGCCGATATGTACCATTGTGTCTGCAGGTATGATGCTGATGGCACTCGAAGACATGCAGCAATTGCTGGCTGCGCCAGACCTTTCTGCAGAGCTGCTGTTTGTTTTAGGTGTAATTCTTTCCCTATGTACAACCTGTTGGCCAGGCGACTCCGGTATTGTGCGCCACTTCGACTTGGTTGATTTTGTATTGTGCACCTCATTGTTTGTGTGACACGTCCATCTCAGATGCCACTGGAACTGTGGCTCGGTGAACACCAACCTTGTGAGCAGTATTCTCCTGAGTGGGTAACTGCTGTTCACCTTTTCAAATTAGACTGGACGTCCATACAGTCTACTCTCACTAATCTGAAGTAGCTTTTGCCTGGCAATTTCGCTCCGTGTCAAACTGGTATCGCCATCTTGTCAGTGCAGATGGCATTACTGCTGCATGAGGCAGTCTTACTCATTGGTCTTCTGGCTTCTGGCAATAAGGACCTGCAGCTGAAGCTTTGCTGGGGAACAGCCCCGTCTCTACTGCAGAGGCTGTGCACTGTTCCTTCTCAGTACACTCACACAATGAGCTCCTGTCCGCAAAAAATCCACTACTCAAACACATCCTCGCCTGATGTACAGCGCCCTTCTTTGCCTGCATCTACAGCTGCCAGTGTTTGTGCCCCTCCGCCAGAGACTACCTCTGATTCGAGGTCAGCAGAGTGTTGGGCTCCAGCTGTGGCCACCAGCAGACGTAACTGTGAAGCGGACACGCCTTCCACCTCGTCCTATTTGCAGCATGTTCTGTATCCCACCGTCATCGCAGCTTGCCTGGACGTCCCCCGCAACTGCCAGGCTGTCATAGACTCTCTTGGCCCCCACGACATCCTCCAGTATTGCTGTGACAATGCACCTCCACGAGATGATGGCCCCCACAACCCAGATCAACATACCACACACCACCATACAGACATGTCTGTGGCTGGTACCTCCCCCAATGGGACGTGTGCAGCTGATTGTGATGCTGCTCCTTCTGCAGCTTGCAGAAACAGGGAGTGGGGTATGGGCCTCAGCCCCCTTGATGACCGGTTTCACCCCAAGTATCGAGTGCCATCATCTTCGTGGACTAGGGCTTATGAGCAACTCATCGCTGCTGCAAACTCAAGAATCTCGTCGTCAGATTTCTCTGAGTGATTCGAGTTGATTTTTATTTGGTTCATAGGCACAAGTTGGTTTAGATTCATGTTCCTGAGCCTGTCTTTTCTTAGTCCCATTCATCCACACCTCATGTTCATCACAACACCAACTTTCTTTCAGTTTGAGTGTGGGCTACCTTGCATCAGTAGCAGGTAATAGCAGCTCTGTGTACTGCATGTTTGTTACAACGCCCCCACCATTACCGTCTGAGCTTATCTCACGTTATTGATGTGCTCTATAAGCTATACAACCTGTCCTTACTATTTCAAGGCTACAATACCTAAGGTTGGCCGTGGCCTCTCCTTATAATTATCGTAGGTATTGGAGCATAAAACATAGATGATGACATCCCCTACATTTCTGCACCACTTCGCATGATTTGTCCTCGATCTACAAGAACGCTTTCAACAGTGCTAGGTGTATACATGCGATATTACATCTGTTTCACATCTACTACACCACTGTGTGATGGTCAACTTCGGTTACTGTGTGCATGGGACTGCAAGGAACTAAGGTCGACAAACAGGTCTATAATTATGGTACAAAATTGACAGATCTACAGCTGATAAAGTAGAGCTGACATAATCTTCAGTCATACTCTCTCTCTATTACATGATCCACTCAAGCTCGAAAGTAGCAAGCTGAAACAGCTCTGCATTGAAAGTGGGAGAGGGGATGGTGAATGGGGATTATCGCATGCAAGCATCAATAGGTGTCCCCAATAGTCAACATTTGGCATCGAGGAATCTAAGAGGATCCGTTCTGACTCTTTGAGGGAACTAGCTGCGGATTAAAGGATGAGCGGCAGTATTCTGACAGGAGTTCAGCGTACATCTCATGCCTTGCGGTCATTTGAAATCCCCACTTGTCCCTTACCTGAACCGACAAAGATAAAGCTTATTTCTTCTCGTTTTACATGCTGACAATGTCATATCAACATATACACCAGACAATAAATACAGGAATGACGAAATCTGCCATACCAACTTTATGGGCTACATATGTTTGCACACTATCACACCACCAAGGACGCATTCAATATCCACACAGAAACAGAAGTTCCAGCTATGGTTGAAAAAGCAAATCTGATCTCTTGGCGCACCCAGTACAAGGTGAAGCACAGGTTGTAGAGGTCGAAAAGTCTTGGAAAGGACCACAACTCGGAACTTGAGCAGAATGAACCTTGACCATTTTAGCAGGTGGCAGTCACACAATTTAACTGTCAATTACCAGAATAAATGTTCTGTGATTAGAAGACACAACTCAGCTACCAGCTCACTTTGAAAACTCTGGGACGTCACCGCAATTTGAATAAAACAAGTATGATTATATGCATGTAATAATGTTGTAGTATTCGCTGCGCATGTGCAAGGCGAGCTTGCTATGGAGCACGCCACATCGTGCTTTTGGCTGCTGGTTCAGAAAATGTGGCTGCAGCACACCTGTCTAATGAGGTTGCGATCACAGTCACAGACAAGTAGCGCGTCGCGGCATCTGCTCAGTCCCGGAGTGCGTCTCCCATCTGGAGCAGCGACATAAGACGATCCATAGAAATGTCCAAAGTCATGGTGGGCAGGCTTGCCGTCTCCCGACGTAAAAGCGTTCGGAAAGCGCTCAGTGCCCACACGGTTGATGGCAGCGGTGAACACCGAGTTAGCAATAGCCGCGTTTCGCGCCTCCAGTGGCCACAGGGGTTCGGACAGCGCACCAACTGTCGCAGATGGATTAAAAATAATCTCTGCACGTTCGAAGGAGTGAGCGCGCGGAAGTCACCGGGTCTCCCATTTCCGGATACCGAGACAGGCGCGGGCATCGCACCAGCGCCATTCAATGCGAACGCCATCCAATTCAGGGGATGGTGGCGCCCGTAGCATATGTTAACAGCAATCTTACCAAACGCAGTGTCAAACACCGGATGGCCAGTGTTACCTTCCATGTAGTAAGTGCTCTCGTTGAAATCTCCGACACGCGGAATGTGGTTCTTGCGATGCTTGCCCAGAACTGAGCCGTCTGTATTAATGACGACAGCAGTATTCCAGATTGTTCCAGAATGAGCGTCGTCACGTTCGAGGATTGGGGAGACAATCACCATGCCCCACTTCTTAGCCAGCCGAGCAAGAAACGCGGTACTGGGGCCATAAACTGCACGGAAGCGGTTTCCATCGCTCTTTGCAGAAGCTTACAATCACCCAAATTACTCCACTAGTGCATACTCTCCCGTAATCCGTAATAATCGTAGCGCTTTCAAGCCTGCTCAAACCACAAACACCTGTATTCCCAAGCATGGTCTGTGGATGGCAAGCCCAGCTTTTTGTCATTAGCTCTTCTACGTCACTCAAATGGGTGCCAAGCGATCCTGAGCACAGTGAACAACACAAGTTGTGCACAATTCCAGCGTGATCAGTGCACTGTCGTAACAGTCACAGGTCACCACATGATGTGCAAGAAAAACAATGCTCAGTACAAGCTCCGGTTTCTTAAAAAACTAACAAAAGCTTGGTCAAAAATAAATCCTGAACTATCTGAGACCGGAAGTCAGATACACAACTACCCCTTGGTCCACTGTTAGGCCCTTGCGCCCACTCATGCAGCAACATGATCTGCTCTTGATATCTCAGTATTTAACTAATAGACAATGCTCGCCTCTAATCCCAGATTCTAGCACGCATCAATACAAGTATTGTGCAAGAACACATTCTAGCTATGCTGCGTTTTCCACACAGTTGAGTGTACAGGACGCTGAAACGGGCACATAATCAACCATCTCTTAACATCAAGAGAAGAACTGGAGTATCTTGAGAATAGTTTCAAATGCCTGACCCTAAACTGTCCCTGATGCATGGATGAGGTGAGCGCTTACGTCAATTGAAAGGAGCGCCTGTGGGATGCATTGAGATAGTTTGACTTTTTTGTTTGAATGCCAGTCTTACCGAAAACAAGTGCTTGCAAGCTGGCAGTCAACATCTGTTCAACGATATACTATAACTGCAAAACAACCAGCAACCCCCACAGCTGCATTTCAAACACTAAACACGACAAACTGAAAGTCAAAATATTTGGAGCTGCTGCACACTTGTGTGAGGGTAATGGTCCCTCAAGATAACTATGAGGTCAGCACCAGTTGCATCTTCAGAGAGAATGTTGTGTTGTTTTCAAGCATATGATGTACACATGAGGGCCACTCAATTCCTTAGCTGTGTACAGCATGAATATGACTGCAAGCCATTCTACGTAAGGTCTTGGATGCCTGACCTGAGGTCTGAGACTGGTTAAACTCTCTATGTCAAACCATTGTCAAACAATTGCCTGGGTTTGTCACCAATCAGCTACAGTTAACAGATCGACTGTTGATATATCTTTTGGGGA
>JAULKQ010017303.1:0-10398 GCA_032356285.1 Smithsoniella earleae | reverse complement strand
GCAGGGAGAGGGCCTGAAGCCGGAGAATGCCGCGGTGGAGTCCCTGCTCGCCCCGGAAGCGGCAGCTGTACTGACGAACAGCTGCGGGCTGCCCCGCGGCACGCCCGTGGGCGCTGCGTACGCGGGGCGTGTCACCTTCCCCGACGGCCACCCAGGCGCCGTCGCCGCCGTGAAGGTGGGGCGGGACTCGACTTATGAGCGCTACAGGATCATCCACATGGTGAAGGTCACGGCGCACACGGACAGCAGCCGCCAGCGGGACGCGCCGGCGCCGCCACCCAAGAAGGGCACCACGGCAGGCGCCACAGAGGCTGACGTGCCGGAGGACGACGAGGAGGGAGCGGGGGAGCCGCCAGCACAGCAGGCAGCCGCAGCCGGCGGCGGCAGCGCGCCGCTGCAGGTGGAGGCCGACGAGACGGCGCAGGACTGGGTCGTCCTGCTCTGCGAGGTGCAGAGCCTGCAAACAGTAACTCAGGACATGCTGCAAGCATCCACTGTGGATGTGCCTGCCGTGGCAGCCCGCGCGGCACTGTTTGGCACCGTCGTGCTGGGGCGCGGCGCCGACACCGCAATCGCACAGCTGTGCGGCAACCTGGACGGCGTGCAGGTGCAGGTGAAGGCCCCCGTGGATGACGGCGGCGTCACGCTGGGCGGCAGCGCTGCCCGCGGCACTGGTGGCCAAGCGGGAGGGCGTAAGCGTCGCGGCAGTCCTCGCACTGTGCGGCCCCGGCAGGAGGCCGTGCAGCGTCGGCTGGCGGAGGACGGGGAGCTGTAGCGGTGCAGAGGCAGCTGGGGGTTCCGCATCCAGGAGGAGTGGGGTGTGATGCCGCCGGCAGGCTGTGCCCGCGATGACGCCGCGCCGTCCACGGCGCCCCTCCTGCGCAGAAGGCGCGCGGGGGGTGCCCGGGCAGCAGGCAGCGCTAACGAATCCATGGGCGCTACACACTTGGTGTGATGGCAGGTAGGCACATGATGAGTGCTGCTGTTCAGCACGAAGCAGGGGCTGCGAGGTGCGGAGGGTCAGCGTGCTGCAGGCGTTTCGTGCAGGAAACGCGCGTTGGCTGAGCCCGGCGCACGCGGCCAAGGTGCCCGGGATGGCGCCCACACTGACGCACTGGAGACAAATACAGGTAGGTCGCGGTGTGGAAAGCTCAGGACGGGGCGGGGGTGCTGCACAGGCCCGCCCTGGCGATGTGTTGCCACGCCATGGGAATGGAAGGCAGGGATCAGGGCGCTACACGGCACGGAGCGGCGCGCACACGGACTGGGATGGTGCATGTGGGGATACTTGTCACGTTGCATAGATGTGCAGCATGTGTGGGTGGGAAGCGGGTTTGTAGGCTGCGCGGGGAGGCCAAAGGTGCAACGCCCCCACAAGTCGCCCGCCGCAAGCGGCTCCTCGGCCTGGAAGGGCCGAGGGGAAGGGAAAGAGACCGTGAAGAGCGGGGGGCGCGGGATGGGGTGGGTTGAAATGCATTGGTGGGAGTGGCGCCGCGGGGGTGCGGGTGTGTGGGGTGCTGCCGCGCGCCGCGCGCAGGGCAGGGGGCACCCGCACTTGAGCAGGGCGCAGGGGGGCGGTCAGTCGGGGGGCGCCCAGATGCGCAGGAAGGCCGCAGTGGCGGCTGTGGCGGCGGCTGCCAGGGCGGCCAGGCGGGGCTTCCAGGCGACAGCGGCGGGGGCGGTGGGGGCGGCCAGCTGGGCGAAGTCCGCGGCGGCGACGAGCATGTCCTGCAGGGTGCGGGAGCGGGAGAGGGCGACGTAGGCCAGGCCGGGGGCGCCCTCTGCGCCGCAGATGTCCACGACGACGCGGGGGACGGTGAGGCCCTGCGCCTTGTGCACGGTGCGGGCGAGGTTGGGGCGCAGGGGCAGCTGGGAGGTGACGCAGGTGGTGGCGGCGCCGTCGACGCGGACGGTGTAGCGGTCCGTGGCGACGGGGACGGCGACGAGGCGGCGGCCCGGCAGGAGGGAGGGGCCGGCGTAAGGGGCGTCCACTTCCACGAGCGCCGCGGCGACGTGGCGGGCGGAGAGGGGGCGCGCCAGGCGGGCGGCGGGCTTGAAGATGATGCCCAGCAGGGTGCCGCAGGTGCCGTTTGCGATGCCGGCGTCCACCCACAGGTTGCGTGTGAAGAAGACGGGCATGCCCAGCGCGAGGGGCAGGGCATGCACCAGGTCCGTGTCGGTGCGCTTGCGGCGCAGGGCAGCCGCGGCGCCGGCGGCGTTGTGGGCCAGCAGGATGAAGCGGTCGGCAAAGGCGGCCCAGCCCTCCAGGGTGTGTGTGTCCACGGCGCGGTTGGTGGCAAAGAGGTGGATGGCACGGGTCCAGGGCTTGGCTGTGGCGGCGTCGGGGGCGGGGCCCAGCACGGTGGCGGGTTCGCGGGACCGCAGCGTGGTGATGTCGGCGGGGGTGCAGGCCAGGGCGCGGACGCGGGCCAGGGTGCCGCGCCACTCGGCCTGGGAGGCGTCCACCTGGCGCATCACCTGCGTGAGCTGCACGCGGGTGGAGAAGTGCTCCCGAAAGATGGCCAGGCCGGCGGTGATGAGGCCCCACAGGGCGTCGCCGCGGCGGCCGCGCTGGAGGGTGTCGGTGTCCGTGGCCAGGGAGACGCCCTGGACGGGGTGCAGCTGCCCCATGTCGCCGACCAGCAGCACGTGGAAGCCGCCGAGGGGCAGCTCATTCGGGGTGCCGGCGGCTGTGGGGCGCGCCTCCTGTAGGCGTACTTGTAGCTTGGCCAGCATGTCCGCGCCCATCATACTGGCCTCGTCGATGATGATCAGGCGGATGCCCGCCAGGCGCTGGCGCAGGGCTGCGAGGGCGGCGCCCTGCAGGCGCTCGAAGGGCTTGTTCACGGCGATGGCAGCAGTGGTGTGCACGGTGGCGCCGGCGATGAGGACGGCGGCGACGCCCGTAGGCGCCATGCGCAGCGTGATGTCCGGGAACGCCGTGGAGATGGCCGCGATGAGGTGGCTCTTGCCAGTGCCGGCGCCGCCGGTGATGAGGGCGTGCAGGGGGGCAGGCGGGGGGCCGCCGCGCGGGTCGTGCGTGCCGTTGACGGCCGCCGCCACGGCGTCGAAGACGGCGCGCTGCGTGGCGTTGAGCTGGTGCGGCAGCACGGCAGCGGGGCGCAGGCGCCACGCCTCCGTGCCGGGGGCTGCACGCTGCAGGAGCTGGATCTGCGCGTCCAGCCAGTGGGGGAGGGCGCGGGGGGGGTCCTGCAGCGCAGGGTCGTCGGGGGCGGCGGCACGGGCGGCTGCCAGCGTGGGCGCCGTGGCAGCCTGCAGGTCAGCGGGGGTGGCGCCCTGGAACAGCAGCTCCTGGGCGGAGGCGTCGTCTTCACCCGCGGCGCTGGCGCGGAAGGCAGACATGAACACGGTGCCCATGACAGCTTCGTCAGGGTCTACGTCATAGTCCACGTCCAGGGTGCCGTCGTCGGGGGCGATGGCGGGGTGCTGCAGGGTGTCGGCGTACGGCAGGGCGCCCATGCCCTGCAGCAGGGCGTGCTGGCGCAGCTGCATGTCACTGCGGCTGAGCAGGACAGGGATGGCGCCGGACGTGACGGCGCGTTCCCAAGCCACGACGGCGGCGGCGGCGCGCAGGGCACGCAGGTCGCCCTCTGCGACGCCATCCAGGGGGGCGTCCAGCGCCGGCGCGCCCAGGGCGGCGAAGAAGTGTCCGTGCTGGAACGGGAGGTGCTTCGTGCACTGCAGCAGGCAGTACTGCTCGTAACGGGGCTGTCCACGCACTGCCACGCGGCCGGGCTTGGGGAGCGGCAGGCAGGCACGTGGGGCGCGGCGCTGGGCGGTGCGGCCCGTGCCGTCGGTGCGCATGGGGGAGGCCGCCAGCTGCCGCGCCGCAGCGGCGGGGTCGCCCTCCGTGCCGGGCTGCCGGTGGTGCAGGCCGCGCTTGTTGGCGGCGGGCCGGCCCCTGCGCGCGCTTGTGACGGTGACGGCGTGGAAGTAGTCCAGAAAGCTCATGTCCGCGAGACGCTGGGCCAGGGTGGGGTCGCCGGTCAGCTGTGCGGGGGGGCACGTGGCGATGCGCTTGGCGTAGGCGGCCACGGCGCTGGGCGGCGCAACGGGGACAGCTGCCGGGGGAGCGGGGAGGACGGCTGCTGCGGCAGCTGCGACCGCACCCAGGTCCTGCGTGTCGGGGGGGAGCGCTGCCAGGATGATGGCGTCTGCTGCGGCCATGACGGCGGCGGGGTCCTGCAGGTCCAGGCCGGGCGCGGCAGCGCCTGCCGCGGGCGGCGGCGGCGGCATGCGCTCCTCAGTGCTCTCGCCGGGCGGCTCACCGGCGCCGCCGGCAGGGGGCGCCTCACGCAGGAGCAGGAAGTCGTTGGTCAGGGCAGCGCCCTGGAAGACGACGGGGCCGTGGGTGATGGGCAGCCGCTGCAAGTGGTGCACAGCTTCCTCCTTGCTGACGTCGCGCGCGGCGTCTTGGCGAAGGAGGGCGGAGGAGGCGACGCTCAGGAGCGCTTTGCGGCGCATGGGGGCGTCGGCGTCCTGCAGACGCACGCCAGCCAGAGCCTCCCCACGCTCCAGGGCAATGTCCCCCAAGAGAGAGTGCAGGGAGCGGGAGGCCACCTCTGCCTTAGTTGCGTACTTCGTGATGTAGCTGAGGAGCACCTCTTGGTCAACCACGAGCTGCACGTCCACGTTGGCCCGCCACAGGCGCAGGAGGGAGGGGTTGTAGGGCCCCACTGCGGCGTGTGTCCGGCGGGGCAGCAGCTTCGCACGGAAGCCGGCGAAGCGCAGGGCAGCAGCTGCCCCGGGTGCGGCGGGGATGTCCAGGCGGCGCCGCAGGAACTTCAGCGTGGTGGCCATAATGAGCGGCTTGGGGATGTGGAAGCGGCAGAAGGTGCGGCCGCCCCGCGTGCGCCGCTGGCACGTGGGCGTGTGGGAGTGCAGCATCAGCCACTGCACCAGTCGGCGCAGGTCAGCTGAGGCGGCCTGCACGTCTGCGGCGGCGTCTCCACGGGATTGGGCGGGGTGGGAGGGGTCCGCCGCCACCTCCTCCGGCGTCATGGTGCGGTGCTGCGTGCACACGACGCTGTCAGCAAAGCGCACAATGGAGGCTCGCGCTGCTTTGCCCGCCAGGACGGCTTCCCGCCAGCGCTGCGCCTCCGCGGCAGTGGGCGCGGCTGGAGCTTGAGCGGGCGCAGCGCCTGCAGCAGGCGCATCAAGGGAGTCGGCGTCTGCCATGAAGGGCAGCATCCAGGCAGGCATGCCGCTGTCGTCCTCATGGCCAGCTGGCCCGTCGGTGGCTGCTGGCGCGCTCTCCTCTTCCTGCGGCAGGTCCCACTGCGGCGCCGGCAGGTCATGGTGCTGCAGGATGGCGTGGGCAAGGACGCCCTGCAGCATGGTCTGGGTGAGGGCGACGAGGTCCGGGGCGCGCTGCAGGCGCGCCAGGCCATGGACATGGGGTGCACCCCGCGCCTGCCATTCCCATCGCAGCCACACCCAGTCCGCCTGCAGCTCGCCGTACAGCCAGGAGTGCAGGGCCGCGTCCACCCGCAGGAGGAAGAGGCGGCCGGCGAGGACGGGCAGGGCGTCGATTCGGCGGCGGACTTCGTTGGGGTTGGTGCCCGGAGGGATGCCGAGGCCTGCCAGGAACTCAGGCCAGTGAAGGTCAGCGGCGGA
This sequence comes from Smithsoniella earleae, assembly GCA_032356285.1. Lineage (NCBI taxonomy): Eukaryota > Viridiplantae > Chlorophyta > Ulvophyceae > Smithsoniella > Smithsoniella earleae. Next base: position 4,761 of record JAULKQ010017303.1, on the reverse strand, counting down.
CAGGGTGAAGAAGAGATGGGGCATGCCCAGCTGCTCAATCAGCGCCTCCAAGCGCTGTTTCTCGGCATACATGGCGCCAGGGGCAGCGGAGTCGGCACTGCGCAGCTGCAGCAGGCGCTTGGCCAGCTTGGGCTTGCAGGCGTCCACCAGGGAGCGCAGCGTGGCGCTGTCAGGCGGCGCGCCGTGGGGGTCCACCTCTTGCCCCAGAGCAGCTTCATGCAGGCCAGCTGTGCTGACGGCGAGCTGGGCGCGCTTGAAGGTGCTGTGGCGCCGCCCGCTGTCAAACGCCCAGAGGGCAAAGAAGGGGTGGCTCTGGGCGGGGAACACCCACTCCCCGTTGCTCAGGCGCTCCGCCCAGTGCAGGAGGTGCCTCACGGCGGCGCCCTCCTCAACAGGCACTGGGCGCTGGGACTGCGTGTAGTCGCCGGCGCCATCTGGAAACAGCGCAGGGAAGGCCATGCTCAGAAGGCCTGGCGTGTCGTGCTGACTGCCATCTCTGGCGGGTCTGTCAGCGGCGATGGCGGGCCACTCCGCCACGGCGTAGGGCTCGCCCGCGGGAGGAACATGGACGCCGTACGCCCTGCCGTGCTGGGCAGCAGCGCGGCGCGCCTGTGCCACGTCCAGCGCATCTTCGGCAGCCTTGCCGGAAACTACGGACAGGACATGACGCGCTTGTGCGGCTACGGGGTCGGCTCCCTGCACGGGAACAGCTGGCAGCGCACCCCCCGGCGGTGCGACGGCGCCCTCCATGGCGCCAGGGTTCGCGGCGGCAGCAGAGCTGCCGTGGAAGGCTGCAGCAGCTCCACGGGCAAGCTGCCGGGCGGGCCTGGGGAGCTCGAGCACACCACTGCCGCTGCTGGACGAGCTGCTGCGCACGGCACTGCGGTGGCGGACGCTGCGCCGCCGCCGCTGCGGGAGGCGAGCCGCAGACGCCTCGTAGCCGCTGCCGCTGCCGCTGCCGCTGCCGCTGCCACTGTCGCTGCTGCTCCGCGCACTGGCGGCGCTGCGCTGCCGCCGCACGCCGCGCCGAAGGGCCGCTCGCGGTTGCCATGCCCCCTCCCCGCTGCCGCTGCCGGAAGCGCTGCTCTGCACGGCACTTCGCTGCAAGATGCCGCGCCGCCGCCGCCGTGGCAGGCGAGTGGCAGGCTCGTCGGCGTCGTCGCTGCTACTGCCACTCGCGTCGTGCACGCGGCGGCGCCGGCGCCCACGGCGTGCAGGGCGAGGCGGCCGCCGCCCAGGGGCAGCCGGCGGCACAGCTGCCGCTGCCGCTGCACCACCTCCCGGGGAGCAAGCGTCGGCAGCGCCCGTGGGAGGGGTGCAGGGGGGCACCAGCTGCTGCAGCTGCGCCGCTTGTGCTGGCAGGGCGTGCAGGGCTGCAGCAGCGGCAGGGGGCGCCGGAACGCATGCCGGCGCGCTGCTGCCGGCAGCCGCTGCCGGTGACGGCGCTGGTGGGGGCTGTACAGGCACGGCAGGAGCATCAGCGTGGGCGCTGTCCACGTGCGGGGCGTCCTCAGGGTCTCTGACGACAACGAGTCGCCACTGCCCCCCCCGCAGCGCGATTCCAGCGATGGCTGCGCTGTCCATGGTCCAAACGTCGCTCTGCACCATGCTGGGCGCCTGCACGTCCCCGCCGGGCAGGTACAGCCCCTTCCCCTGCAGCCACACGCGGGTGGCGGGAGCGTGCCGCAGGAGCAGGGAGACGGCGGAGAGTGCCTCCCTGGAGCCGTCGCTGCCGGGGGCGTCAGAAGCAATGCCCAGCCAGCTTGCGGGCGCCACGATGGTGCCGGCGGCGGCGACGGCGGCTCGTACCACCGCAACATCGTCGCAGGCGGGCAAGCGCCGCGCGGCCTGCAGCGCGGCGAGAACCAGTAAGCCGCTGTTCACCGTTCCACAGCCCGCCGGCGCAGGAACTTCCCCTGTGCACAGGTTGAACTCCGCCAGCGCCGCCTGCAGGTCAGCCCAGGGGTCTGCGGCGGCAAGTGCCCCCTCGTCCTGCACAGCGGCGCCTGCTGCAGGCAGTGCGGGGTGGACGGCGTCTGCACCATGCGGGGTGTGTGGCTGTCCCGCAGCGGCAGCGCCTGCCGCGGGCGCAGCGTCCAGACTGCCCGCTTGCCTAGCGTCGCCTGGCGCTGCAGCTGCGCTTGCGGCACCAGCGGCAGCAAGGGCGATGTCCACGGCGTCGGCAGCCTCCGCCGCGGAGAGGCGCACCACGCCCTCGGTGAGCTTCAGACTGACGGTTGTCGGCAGCAGGCTGTGCAGCCTGGAGGGGTCCTCGTACGCCTTGAGGGCGGCGTTGTCGATGGGGTTGACGTGCCCTTCTCGCAAGTCCGCATACGCTGGGCTGTGCTGCAGCAGGTAGGTGAGCAGGTGTCTGACCAGCGGCACACGGACGAAGAGGCCCTTGGGGGCGCGGCCGTCAGGGCGCAGGACCAGCAGCAGGGGCAGGCGCTGGGGCGCCAGCGGCAGCGTCGTCAACACGTCACGGGTGCGCTGAGGCACGCACGTCATGTGACCCCGCAGCGCAGCGCGCCCGTAGCCGCGGTAGTGGACGATGTGCACAAACACGTGGAGGCGCGCACAGAGCATGCGCTCCAAGGGAGTCAGGTGCAGCGCTTGTGGCAGCAGCGTGGGGATCATGCCGTTGGCCTTGCTGAAGGGCGGAGGCGGGGGAGGTGGCGCAGGGGATCCAGCGTCGGTGTCGGCGGAAGGAGATTGCGGTGCTGGGCTGGTCTTCGCGCAGGGGCCGCATACTCGCTGCCAGGGGCAGGCCCGGGTGCCCTCGCCGGGGCACTGTGGCAACTGGCGCGGTGAAGGCCAGTCGACGTCCAGCGCGTGGCACGTGGTGCACCATGCCCACTGCAGGCAATCCATGACGCCTTGGAACTCGGTCATCGTCTGAGCAGCCCGCAGGGCGTACTCTGCCGAGCCAATCAACGGGAGCGTGTCCGCTCCGGCTGCTGGCGGCCGCTGTCCATGGGTCGCTGGGGGAGCCGGCAGTGCCGGCATGCGGGGTACGGAGCCGCGAGCAGCGAGACAGCGAACACTGTTCTGCCGGCGCTGCGCTGGCGTGGTGCCGTCCCGCGTGCAGGCGTGCCAGGCCTGCACGACTGCTGGCCCCATGGTGCTCTTGGAGGCCGTGTAGTACGCCCAGCCTCCGCGCACCGGAGGCAGGACAGCAGCAGCTGCACCAGACTGTGCATCCAGTGTGTCTCGCTGCGGCGCAGCTGCAGCCCGCTGCGCAGCACCAGGCCGCAGGGGCGGCTCAGCACCGTGCCGCAGCACGGCGGGCTGCGGCGGCAGGGGGCACATCACGGCAGCCGTGTCTCCTGCCACGAAGAACGACCCGTCATCAAAGGGGCTGCGGCGGTGGAGGGCAGCGAAGGCGGCCCGCACGGCGCGCTTGATGGTCTTGTTGCACGCCAGCATGCCCTTCCGCCTGTCGCCTGCTGGCTCGCCGTTGCTGTTCCAGACTAGCACAGCACCGATGCAGGGGCCGCCATGCTCTGTCAGGGCGACAAACACCGGAAGCATGGGCTCAGGGTCCTGGACGGCAGGGTGGGCCTCCAGACGCCATCGCAGCGCAGATGCCGCCGCAGCTGCGGGATTCGCGAGCTGCACCACAACGACAGCGCCTCGTCGCCGTCTGTAGGTCACGAAGGCAACAGGGTTCCCCTGCAGAGCGGGTGGAGCGTCCCAGGCAGGCGCGTCGACGGCTGCAGCCATGGCAGCCGCGGGGCACGGCAACGCCGTCTGCGCGCGCCCACCACGCCAACGCCAGTGGCCACTGGGAGGGCTGCAAGCTGCAATGCAGCTAGGAGATGGTCGGAGGTATCACCGTCGCGGTCAGAAGTGCGCCAGAGGCGCCGACAGCTTTGTGCAGGGAGTGTGGACTCGCAGCACTCCCTCAAATCTCGCTGCGCTCCACATGCGCGCAACTTGCCTGCCAATTTCCGCATCACACCGCGGCGCGCATCAGGGCTAGCCCAGCACCACCAGTACACAGCACGCACTGACAACCACTTGCAGCATGGACTCAGCTGCAGTCTCTGCCACGGAGGTCGTTGTACGGCAGGAAATGGGCCAGATCGTGACGGAGCACTTGCCGATATATGTGCCGCGCAGCCAGCACCGAGCAGTAGGCGCCCACGTGGTGTTTCCCGCTGCCATGAAGGGGAAGAAGCTGCTTGAGTTTCCACGCCAGTTCCGCATGCTGCTGAAGGACATGCCCAACGGCCACGTTCTGGAGCGGGGCGAGGTGCGCACTCGGGTGAGGGGGCCCAGGGCGCAGCGATGGCTGCCGCGGCACGCACTGTGAACACCTCCCGGCGCAGGGCACGACGGGGGATCAGAAGGGAGACTTCTTCCACTTGGTGGGGGGCACACCCGTGCGCGTGATGCTGGGCACGGCTCACGCGTATGACGTGAACTCCACGGCCGTGCTGACTGCGGGCAGGACGGTCAGCCTGAAGCTGCCCACCATGTGCCTGGGGGCACAGGGCGTGTGCACCACGCTGCCCCTGGACATGTTGACGACGTTCTTCATGCAGGAGCTGGACACGCAGGAATACGTCAAGCACCACGCCGGGCAGGCACCCAGTGTGGACTTCACCTTCCGCTGCTCCCACGTGGAGCTGGGACGGCCGGCAGTGCCGAAGGTGAACACGCCCGGCGGCTTCACCGTGCTGCAGGGAGAGGGCCTGAAGCCGGAGAATGCCGCGGTGGAGTCCCTGCTCGCCCCGGAAGCGGCAGCTGTACTGACGA
>JAULKQ010017281.1:0-10400 GCA_032356285.1 Smithsoniella earleae | reverse complement strand
AAGCTCGAGAGTAGATATACAATACGACACTGTAACAGCGTCCACCGCTTTTTCCGGACTACTTCAAGACCAGAGGGAAAACAGATGAGAGGGGACTCCATCCCCGATCCCGCGGCTTAGTTCACACGCCAATCCAGGAGAAAAGGAGAATACGGATGAAGCACATTTAAGCTTAGTCCAATTGATCCCAGAGAGCACGACAGCGGATGAAGAGACTGCAAAAATACATACACGTACATTTGCCCACTCCTCCGTATAGTCAATCACCGCACAAAAGGACCGTGAAAACAGTAACTAAATGAATACTTACGGGCGGATTCATTTACTTTGTGTAAATGTGGCATCGGCGAGTCGCTAAGATGTTCCCATCACGTGCGTGGTATATTTACACGAATAACTGTATGTAATTTGAATGTAGACGGATATTTTTGGGTAAGTACTTGGGTTCACTACACATATGTCTACCATGTAAATCAAATCTCTGTTACAAAATTAATATGATCTTGACATCCACGCGCGGACCCGTACACGTAATGTAATGACGATGTATTCAGCCTGAACAAATCATCACTGCCATTAAACTCTGTTCGAAAATGAACCAAGATACGAAGAGAAAGCAGAATGAAACAGACAACACCCTGGCGATAACAACCACCGCTCCTAAATAGCCCTCAAACGACAAGTGAATCCTCAAAATCCTCCTCCACCTAGGCACTTAGGACCTGGAATACGTACACGCAATAACACGCCCCGACTAATACCCCAAAGGAATCCTTCAGAGATTGAGGAAGCTAACAGGAATCCTAGGAGGAACTTGAAGGGAACACGTGGGAATCCAGCAAAGGAACCACTTTGGGAACTCGAGAGGGAACACCGAAAGATCACCTCAGGAACATCGGAGGAACACTAGAGGAAGGCACAAGGACATCCAGGGGGAACATTTGGAGGAATACAGCAAGGAATATACAGGGACACTGCGGAAAGTCCCGGAGGAACTTAGGAGGAATCCCGGGAGGACAACAAGGGAACACCCTTGAGGAACTTTCCAGGGAATGTCCGGAGGAACAGCGGAGGAACAACGAGAGCCGTACAGAGGAACCCGAGGAATACACACGAGGAACACCAGGGGAACAACAGGGGAATCCCCGGAGGAACGGCGTGATGACGTGTCCTGTTACAGGCGTGCGTCAGGGCGCACAAGACGCGTGGCGTTCCTCCAGCAGCGACAACCGCCGATAACTCCCCGCATGCACATGCCGCTTCCTCCAGGAGGAATGCTGGAGGAAACTCCATCCCCCCAGTGATTGTGACATCGTGTTAACGTTGGTACACAGCCTGGTACAGGTATCCTTAACGTAAATGCGCATGGCTCATTGTTGTGATGTCACCAACAAATCAAGGTATCAAGGTAGATATACGGTGACATCACCTTGAGCATCGGAATAGGGGTCATGGCTTCACGCAGTTGCCTCCATGATGCGGGTGGTTTTAGGAAGACATCACAATGTGCTGGAATTCCTGTCTCTCTGCAGTGCCAGTAATACATGTCAGGGCATGCAAGGTCAGGAAAAGTAGGAGAAAACAATGTATTTTCTTCGCCAATTGAAGATGCTAATATCTCAGTTTGCAGTCAATTACAGTCAAACTCCGCTGTATTTCGAACATGGAGTATTAAATATGTGTGGACTAATTGGGCAAACTAAAGTTTGCCCAATCCCATTGAAATGTACTTTATTGAACACTCACTTGCCTAGGATGACTTCGTCTTGCAATTGAATATTTCTGGTTTGTCTATGAGGATGAGTTTCGTGTTGTCACTGTGATATAATGAGTGGTTATAACAACATCCTTCATGGACAGGAAAGGTGACTACTTCAGACGCGATGAAATGGTGCATTTTATGTATTCTTCCTGTTCCTTTTCTATTGAAGTAAAAGTGAAGGTGAGGTTTTACACTTGTAATATTGGGTGTGTTGCATGATCACTTTTTGCCATGCATGCACACAGATAGTATTCTAAGTTCAAGCTGATTCGATCATTTAGCGTTGAAGTGAAAGCAATTGTTGTTGTATAAATAGGGGTAGCATTGCACATGAACTTTGCTTCATGTGTAATGGCTACTGGTATGTCCTGGGCTTGTTGATTCCGAGAAGTTGAACTTGATTGAGAGCGTATCGAGAGAGTCGGTATGAGAATTGAAGAGTTGTATTATATGCAGGGTGCTTGCTACTGTTGAGAGTGTCAATCGACGATAGCTGTATTATTTTACAGGTGATGGGCCTATCGCGCTGAGGCGAAGGTTAAAGTTTAATTTTACAGCTGCTACGATTTCATGGTGAAAATGGGAGACATTGGAAGTATTAAAGTCCCGTTATTAAAGCGAGGAGGAGATTACATATCTTGGAAAATAAAAGTTGAAAACGTTCTCGTGCTGGTGCGTTTACATGAATCGCTTCACAAGTCACCAGGAAACTCCTCGGCGGAACAAGCGAAAGCAAAGCAAACGAAAGCAAGGCTTCTATGCTGGATGCAAGAAGGGCCACTCCTTCAAGTTATGGGTTCTAAATGAACAGCGATGGAAATATGGAACTCTCTAGAGGTAGAATTCAAGGGTGAAGCTCAGCTGCCGGAATTGGCAAATAGATTGGCCACGATGTCGCAAGGAACCAAAAGCAACACTGATTACGCATCATTATGGCTGGGCAAGAGACTCTCATGCCCGGACTAAAGGCTCGTTTCGTACAAGGCCTAACGCCAGCGTTCGAAGTCATGAAAATGGGCCTGAATCAAATGGTCAAAATTTAAAATCCTGTTGCGAGATTGGAGGACATTGATGAAATAAATCTCCATTTCTTATCTGCAGAGACTCAAGCAAAGGTCAATGCTGCACATGTTCAGAACAATCAGTCTGCAACAACCCAGAGGATTGAGAGACGCGAATGCTATGTGGTGGGAAAGGGCACTTAGCACGAAACTGCTGGTTCCGCAAAAGCAGGACTGAAGACAATTCAGATGAGAGCAATGTCAAGCAGCCACATAAATTGCGATTCAATCAAAGGTGCTATCATCTTTGACACCGGTGCAACTCATCATATAACACACAACGTCACATGCCTCAAGAATCAGCGCTCAACAACTATCAACAACTATCAACAACTATCAACATCTATCAAGGTTGTGCTAGCTGGGGGCGAGGAACATCGTGTCACCACTATGGGTGCACGTGATATGCTTATCGAAAGTCAATATACAGGAAGAAATATAACTCTTGCGGACGTGCTGGGAGTTCCAACAGCACACATGACACTATGCTCAGGACCTCAACAACAAAGAAGGGGAACAAGGTGTACATGGATGCACACATAATCCATGTTGTTGACAAACGCAGTGAGCCTATGGTACAGGGGACTCTACGCGATGGATTGTACAACCTGAACGCACAAGTCATAACGCCTACCCCAACAATGCTAAACACCCACTTCCACTACAGCAATTTCACTGCGAGCATAAATTCAGCTACTGACAAGAGAGAGGAATCATCAGCGACATTACGGCACAGAAGGCTTGCCCATGCAGGGACAGAACCTTTAATGTCTCTAGCCAAAACAAATTTTGTCTTTAGCTGGTACGGATGGTCAAATGCAGCAGTGTAGCACTTGCATACATGCCAAGCTAACACGATCATCATACCCAGGCTCAGCATCATGAGCCAAAGAGCCCCTTGGCTTGCTCCACAGTGGTTGAGTTGGTCCCATGCCGTTGAGGGCATGCACGGAGAAAGGTACATCATCACTCTTATAATAATGATAATGATAATGCCACGGGGTACGCTGAAATCGTGAATGTGAACAGGAAAGGGGAAACAGCAAAATGTTTGGTCAATATAATCAACCGATGGCAGCGCAGAGCAACAAAATATGTTAAAACCCTTCGGACAGACAAGGGGGGCAGAGTTTTGCAGCGAACTAAGTAATTTTTGTGATTAAGAGGGAACAAGACAGTTCAGCAACCCCTACACCTCGATGCAGAATGGGAGAGTAGAACGTTTTAATCCTTCATTACTTGAAAGAATGAGATGTAACCAACTAGAAGGTTCCCTCAACAAATCAATGTGGCCATATGCAGCAAAACATGCAACATTCATTCATAACTTACTTGCTACCAAGCTTTCAGGCAATAAGACGCCGTATGAAGCCTTCTGGGGTGTGATTCCCGATCTTAGATTGCTCCGGGTCTTTGGTTGCAAGGGGTACGCATTAAAGAGAAAGCATCAATGCAACAAGCTCGAGGAAGTATGTGAAGAAGGTATTTATATGGGCCATCAGCCAAATTGTAAAGGATGGTTACTTCTCATAAGCAGGGATGGCCAGATGCATGAGGTCGTTACCCTGGATGCGAGATTTGATGAGAACTAGTTCCCCCTGTCAAACCAAGCAGGTAACAGAAACCAAGTAGATCATGATTGGGTGGAGGACATTCTGGGATTGAAATCCCCACATCAAGTAACATTTGAACCGCATCAGATCAATCACAAGAGCATAGGCAACAAGCCATATGCATGAACAACGATGAAGAGTTTGAACTGGTAGATCACGAGTCAAGCCCAAGTAAAACTGAAGGGGATCCGCAATAGGTAATTATAAATGATGATCCATCGCCGGAGGATGATCATGATCAACACCAATACTCACGGCGATCCAATTGTACGAGACGGCATAATACAAATCTAGATGGTTATGTTGCTTCAGCAACTATCCATGATGTGAGATCAGCATTAAATGGCCAAAACAAGAGAGAATGGCTTAGTGCAATGGAAGCAGAAACCCAAAACATGCTTGAAATGGGTGCTTTTGAGGTGATTGACAGAGCAAGCTTGCCGAGGGAAGCCTCAATCATTCCTACAAAGTGGGTGTTGACTAAAAAGGAACCAGCAATGATCAACAATCAGACCACTAATGGTTCAGAAGCAGTTTACAAAGCAAGACTGGTAGCATGCGGGAACATGCAGGCCCGTGATCTGGACTCCTATGCACCCACAGGCAAGAGCGAGACATTCCTAACATTGATGGCAGTTGCAGCAAAGCGTGGCATGGTGGTGAAACAGTTTGGGGTCAAAGCGGCCCTTTCTGAATGGGCCCTTAGACACAACTACTTTTGCCAGACCACCAGTTCAATTTGGTCTACAAGACTGTGTATTAAAGCTCAACAAAGCAGTTTATGGTCTAAGACAGGCTGCTAAAGCCTGGTATGAGGAGCTGAAGAAAAATATGAATCAACGGGGTTTCTCGTCATCCATAGTAGACCCATGCCTGTTTTACAAAGGTGCCACAAAAAGCTGAGTACTTGTCCTAATTTATGTGGATGATGGGTGTGGTGGGAAGTCCACAAGCAGCCGATGCTGCGATACATGACATTGGTAAACTATGGAAGATAAAGGACTTGGGATTGATGAAAGATTTCTTGGAACAGGAAATTCAACAAGGAGATCACGGCATAAGTGTTATGCAATCATGTTACGTCCGAAAACTGCGGGAGGAACATGGATTGATCCAATGCAAAGGGAAAAGCTCTCCACTTCCATCCGGTGCACAATTGAGAATGGGGGAGACCAGGCCACTGGACAAGGAAGCACATGCAGCACACATGCAGATAGTGGGTGGTCTGCTCTACATTAGCACTCGGACACGCCCAGACATTGCCTTTGCTACTGATTGCTTGAGCCGATACATGAGGTGTCCAAGCAAAACTCATGACTGCGGCTGAAAAATGTGCTAAAGCATCTCGCAACAACAAAGGATAAAGGGTTGTTTTATTCGACCTCCAATGACGAGACAGTAATAAATCCCACTCTTGTACTCACTTCCAGGGGGATGTGGATTATCACTTGTACACTGATGCAGATAGGGCGGGTTGTACAGCTTCTCGAAAGAGTGCATCGGGCACAGTTTTTCACGATTGGAGGTACAGAACTTGCATGGAGATCAAAGTTACAGACTGTGGTTGCGGTATGAACAGCTGCGGTAGAGTATATAGCTGTTGCTGAGCGTGTAGCAAATGTTGTGCATGAAGAAATTGCTAGAGATTAATGAACCATAAGTGTACCTTATCTTGCGACAATCAAGCCGCAGTTACACTCATAACAAGGGAAACATCAGATCAGGTAGCGCTAGACATTTCAATACCCCTTTTGATTTTATTCAAGATCGTTTTTAAAAGGGAGATTGACAACAAGTATATGCCCACCTCCGGAGCAAGGGCAGGTACAACATATGACGGAAGGTTGAGGAGCCATGGAGCATTCTAGGGCAGCAGAAAGGTAATGAAGATGTAAAGGAGAATCAGCTTGTGGGGAAATGGTGCAAGATCATTTGTTGCCATGCATGACAATTCGATCATTTAATGTTGAAGTGATTACATTGTTGTAAAAATAGGGGGAGCATTGCACATGGGCATTGCTTATGGGCATTGCGTTAATGTTTACAAGGTCATACAAAATGAGGATTTGTGACTGGCATGTAGGTACTGGGACGATGTTCAAACAGTTAATCTAACTATAAGCTCTCTCGCTCAAGCACATCTGACTTCTCTCGCCGTGGGCAGAGCCAGTTTATCTCTTCAACGCTCCGATTAGAGTCCATGTTTTTATTTCAACAAAAAGTTCTCATCTACCATGAACGAACCGGGGCCGGGAAGGAGAACAGAGTCGACAACATGGACAACTCCGGAGCAAGTCATAATGTCTACGGCCGTGATAGAAGCCGGCTCGGTCATAGCGGGTGAAATAATAGTCAAACCATCACCTGACTGCTCAACGCGCAACGAGCCGCGAGCAAGCGACTTCAACACTGCTGGACCGTCAGCAACAGCCTCCAGAACAGCTTCAGCCGGCAAAAAATCTTTAACGAGGTGGTTCAATAGAATCTGCACAGGTGTAATATGTCAGAGCGAGTGAAGCTTCCGACGGTTGTACTAAGTAATTTTTGACTAGGTTGATTTTTCACGAGCAAAAATTTCGACACGTGTTGATTCAGACAAGGAAGTGCTCCGAAGTACATCACCTTAGGAAGTGCATCTTCAGGAACATCTCCAGCTGCTGCAAATGCGGCGTCCGTTGGTGCGAAAATTGTAATCTTAAAGAGATCTGGCATCTCTACGTCATTGTGCAAGGCAATGAAGAGGATAGCGCCGGCGTGTGTGTGCGTGTCCTGCAAAGGTCAAACGTTTGAACACTGTCAGGGTCTGCTTACCGAAATGTGGATACCTGTCACATTTTAATGTTCAAAACAGCTTACAAGTGAATGATCGTTGCATTTTATATCCAACGCTGCAAGGTGTTGCAGATGGTGATGGCAGAGACCGGTTGTTCCCTTTCAGTCAATGCAAAGTGGATTTGGACGTGGAAAGTCAACACAAGTATATCCATGGAGCTAACAAGTTATAGATGACCATTGAGAGCATGATGAACTGGATGCCGTGGACTCGCACCGCAACAACTTGCAAAGCTCCTGCCAAAGATGACAAGTTGTTCTGCTCCAAGGCCTCTCCGAGGGGCACACACTGTAAACGTAATAGCGCTGATTGTTTGACCGTTTGAAACTGCTTGGTACTGAGGGCCATCTAAATGGACTGGGGAATAGTCACGGGCGTCGTTGACCGATTACGTGGGGGGTTAAGTGCAAGGCAAATCAGATGTGAAGCTAGTGGCGTACGTCTTGAGCATGGGATGCAATCGCAGCGGATGCTAAGACAGCAACTGTAGCTGTGAAGATCTGTCGGAAACTCAACATCTCGTACGGTGGTTTGGTCGCTGGCAAGGTTTAGCGAGTGGGTAAGATGTAGGTGCAGCTACTGCACGTGCCTACGTTCACTCGAAATGCGTGGAGAGCAATATCAAACGTGATTTAGCTGGTACAGAATTGTCCGAGGTGTCATATTTATACCTGTAGTGACACCTCAGTTCGTTCGCTAGAGCTTGGTACCAGAGCCACAGGCACGTGCATCCAAAGTCAACTACACAACGGCAACCTCAAATAATTTTCGTAATCTGCGGAGCATTGCACGAGCAAGAATCGCACAAGTACCAGCGTCGCGTTCGAATGTTGTTCGATCTCTCGAGATGCATAGATGTCAACATTTCATCACGTGACGCTCCGTTCGTCATCAATTAGCGAATCTGATACGACAAATAAACAAAGGCATCCTCTACGAACTCCAACCAGGGGTGGGATATTTACAGGTTCGCGGTCCTGTTGTTTCAATGTCGATGTATAACAGGAATCCTGCCGTTTTGGTACGGTTTCTTTCACAGCGGCCAGGATGAGTACAACTTTTTCCCACGTGAACTGTCGAAATTACAAGAAGTTTCGGTGCTACAACCGCTGATTCTATCAGCAATGATAGGTTCTTTCTTTTTCATATAACGTATCAGGGCCCCTTGTGGAAACTGGCTTCCTTCAAGTTCTGCCTACACTGTTTGATTTTTACTGCTGTCTTCGTGTCGTCAATATCAGATTCATGGCATGTGGGCGTGGAGACTGAACGCTGTCCACAAGTGGCCACGCGGTCTTCATTTGTGGTTCCAGTCTTCCGCAGACGAACGTTCGTAAACACGAGCGCAGAAACTCCTCGGACTTGTAAACTACTTCAATTTCTCTTGACCAAGACTCCACAAGCCTGCCTTTTCAAGCAGCTGGTTTCACGTTGCCGAAAAGGTGTCGATGAGCTAAACATCCGATTCATATGATTCTGTTAACATGTGAAGCTGCGATCACGTGCTGCTATCCATAAGCAGGCACAAATGTATTTTCGACACAATAGTGAGCTTTCTACCCACATTTTCAATACAAGAGTGTCTTTGATGTTTTTTTCCGTCAGTTTTGGCCAACTGTTGTCCATCTCCGCTTTCCCCATTAATTACCCCCCAGCGCGCAAGCACCATGGTATCGTATCTGGTTGATACACCACCTGCCTATCCTGGTGCATATCCCGGCCCCGTAATAAGTCTGCTTCATGTTTTAAACTCACTGTATCTTGAGATACGTAAACACAAACTTCTTCAGTTCACAAATTTTGTTTCCTTCTATCGAACGATGGAAAAGTGCCAAACCCTCTCGGGTTTAATTGATCATTGATCTTCACTCGTCGCATGTACTGACACATGGGTTGTTTCATTTCACCCTACAGCGCCGCCACAGCACAGTTCCGACCCTGCGTGGCTACGAGGGGCAGCGTGAAATTTAAAAGGATGAACCCCTGCAATGCACTGCGCGCCGCACTCCCTGTTACGCCGTTCCACCTCATCCCCCAAAGTGATGTACAGCGAGGATAAGATTGTGCGCCCACTAGCCTCAGTAACACAGTGAGCGGGTCCTCCTCAAGATAGATTTCCCACTTGACCGGCTCAGCGAAAGGAATTTTTCCTGCCTGATATGTTACATTATGCTAGGGTGCCGACAACATAACAACTTCGTCACCCGATGAAAAGAAAAGTCTAGGAACGTTCCGAACTTCGAGCTTGAAACCGGGCAGATTCATGTGCATGCAAGAACGCGTCAGCTGGATTTTTCAATGCGTTAGAGTTTCGGCGCCTGTTTGAAAAGGAGATTTGAAAATACAAAGAGAGAGCCAACGAACTGAAGCTTTCAAGCTCATAACCCTCTGCCAGCTCCGCCTATTTCGTGTTTGCAAGCAATTGTAAGAGATCATTCAGGCATAAGTGCCGCGCATGCGTCGGGTCGAGTTCTGCGCGCGTCGGAATCAACTCTGAAAAAAAACTGTACAACCAGATAAGAGTCGATGCTTCTTCGTATCTCTACACTAACATGGCATCATAGTGTGGCTGTCGTCGGTTCGATTCCTGGCGAGTGCCACAGTGCACGCCGGATGTAATGATGCTTCCTACAAATATAACTCCTGATGAGGAAGGCATACACGACGCCTAACAACCTTCAAGGACGGTCCATCCATAGAGCTGCGCTGCTGTTGGAAAAGCGCCAAACCCTTTCGGATTTACTTGTCTGAGATCTTACGCTGTCGGTTAAGTACTGTACTCTTGAGTGGCCTCGCACGCACTCTCAACACTCCCCCGCACTCAAGAGTCCACTCCTTTCCACTCTCAGTGCCTCCCGGGGCCTCCATGCGCAATTTCGCGCCATGGAAAGTTCGATCCTGGACTCGCACTCACCAGGACTCGAACCACCGACGTACCACACTACGACACCATGTTGGAAAAGCGCCAAACACTTTCGGATTTAGTTGTCTGAGTTCTTACTGTGTCGGTTATAAAGTGCACTCTTGAGTGACCTCGAACGCACTCTCAACAATGTCACTTATTAGTTTCCTTTCCATTGTGTTGGAGCGATACTTATGTGAGCAGGTTTGGGATGTAGCAATTTCTCCCC
>JAULKQ010017270.1:0-10400 GCA_032356285.1 Smithsoniella earleae | reverse complement strand
GGCACCCTCAACGCCGACGCGGCGCGCACCCTCACCGTCACCGTCCGCCCGACCGCCCAGGCCCGGCTGACCAACACCGCCACCGCCAACGCCTACTGCGCCGACCCGGTCAACGACTCGGTCGTCACCCAGGTCGTCGGCATCCCCGCGGTGCTGCTCGAAGTCATCGACGTGACCGACCCGGTCGAGGTCGGCGAGCAGACCACCTACGTGATCAAGGTCACCAACCAGGGCTCGGCACCGGACCGCGACATCAAGATCGTCGCGAACCTCGAGAACACCATGAGCTTCGTGGCCGGCCAGGGCGCAACGGGCCTGGCACGCCAGGGCCAGGTCGTCGAGTTCACCCCGCTCGACTCGCTGGCACCGGGCGCCGAAGCGGTCTGGCGTGTGACGGTCAAGGCCGAGCGGGCCGGCGACGTGCGGTTCAAGGTCACCATGACCACCGACGAGCTGACCCGGCCGGTCGAGGAAACCGAAGCGACGAACTTCTACGAGTAAGCCGCTCCGCTGAATCGCAACGCGGGCCCGCGTCGCCCGTTTGAACCCGCCCCCGATACCGCCCAGCCACCCGGCTGGGCGGTTTTTTTATGGGCGATTGTGAAACCGGGCGGACCTTGCCGGCCAAGGCAGGCCCCCGAAAGGGTGGGTTTGCGTCGATCGGTGTGGGGCCACCGCGCATCGGGGCGGGGGTGTGGTTGACTCTGCGGGGCCGGCAAGCCGCCGGGCCAACCGATCAGGAGAAGGTGGATGCAACGGACACGACGCTATTTCCCCGCCGCGACGCTCGCGGTTGCCCTCGGCACGCTCGGGTTTGTCGGCCTCGCGATCGAGCCGGGCTCGGCATTACTGATCGCGATGGGCAGCGCGCTGATCGCCGCAAGCCGGTAATACGTATCTCATTCAGTTTGACGCTTTCCCATCGCTCCGTGGCGGGAGCCCGGAGCCGGGATCACCGAGCTTGTCGAACAACCGTGGTCAATCTCTCACGCCTGCTCTTGGCTCCCGCCCGGAGCTATGAAGCGCGGGGAATTGATGGAATAAGCTGGCTCGCCCGGTGCTTGTGCACAGGGCGTCGCGCTGCGCGCCGCTGGACCCAACCTCATCGAGACTGGAGCACAGGATGAAGCAGTTGAACATGATGATCGCGTTCGCCGGGGTCGCGATCGCGGGTGTGGTGGTGGCCGGGTGTTCGGCGTTTGGGCCGCGCGGCGCGGACAAGGTCGAGGCCGACCTGCTGGAGCAGGAGATCGCCGACTACAAGAACTGGCAGACGCCCGACTGGGTCTCGGGCTTCCAGGAGACGCGGCACCCGGTGCCCGCGTACGTCAAGTACTACGTCAACGACCTGGGCATGAGCGACATCGACAACCCGCCGAACGGATCGATCTTCGTGAAGGAGCAGTTCGACGCGGACAAGCGGCTGATGAACTTCACGGTGATGAAGAAGATCGAGGGCTACGACCCGGAGAACAACGACTGGTACTGGGCCATCGCCGAGGACACCGGCGCGGTCAGCTACGGCGGCAAGCTCAACTCGACGCTGACCAGCAACTGCATCGACTGCCACAAGCGCGGTGATGGCGGGGGCGACCTGCTGTTCATCAACGATTAATCGGCGTCGATACGCCGCCACGCGTGGAGCAAGTGCGATGGCCCCGCGGCTGGTCGGCGGCCGCCCGGATACTGCGCGGTTGTTGTGCTGGCCTGCTGTGAAAATAGACGGGTTGGGCTGGGCGCGAACAGCGTTTGTGATTATCATGTTAACGGCGTCGAGACCCCTTTCTTGCTCGGCGTCCAAGGGCGACGCAGCACCGCCCTGAGTCCGTGTGCTGCGAAGTTGAGTGGGGTTCGCCGGTTCACCTCTAGCAACCGCCGGCGAGTGGGTATGGGTGGCCTTGCCGTGGCATCATTGCCAAGCAGTCCAATCGTCGCGTCACGCCTGCGAACGCCCGCGATGGGTCGCGTTTTGTCATAAGCCCCAAAGGCCCGCACCCGCCCGCCCCAGCCCGAAGATCCTTTCAGGAGTGCGCTCATGTCGATTCAAGGCGAAGTCAAATGGTTCGATCCCAAGAAGGGCTACGGCTTCATCGTCGGCCCCGAAGGGCAGGACGTCTTTGTCCACTTCAGCCAGATCCTCGGCGACGGGTTCCGCTCGCTGAAAGACGGTGAGAAGGTCACGTACGAGTTGGTCGAGGGCGACAAGGGCCTGCAAGCCCGCGAAGTCCAGCGAAGCGAAGCGCAGGACACGGCCGACGCGCCGGTGCCCGAGGCCGCCCCCGCGCCGCCGGCCCGCGCCGCGCACGCGGCCACGCCGCACTAACGCACACGAAGACCCGGCGCCTGGCATTGCGGGCCGCGGGGTGGGAACGATTGGGGATCAACCGACCGACGCGTGCCGGGTGGGGCGCGCCGCCGGTCGGTTGTCTTTTTGAGCATTGTTCAATCAACTGTAGCGTCTTGAAACCCCTCCCCCTCCGAGGGGGAGGTTGGGAGGGGGTGACGAGTCTTTTTGGATCGTCGGAAGCACAACGCTGTTCGACACCGTCCCCCGGCCCCTCCCTCAAGGGAGGGGAGTTCAAAGCCCGCTTTGATTGAATAAAATCTGCTCTAGTTTATCGGTGATGGCGCTAGCCGAACAGCGTCGCTTCGATGCGCGCGACCTTATGGCGGGTGCGCTCGGCCGAGCGTGGCGCGCGTTGGCGGATGAACCGGCCGGCGTAGTGACGCATCGCCCCGCGGGCCAGCAGCAGGGCGATCGGCGTGGGCAGGTCGCCGGCCCGCGCGATCCGCCAGAGCAGCAGCCGGTCGCCCCAGGTCAGCCCGGCCTTGCGCGCGATCGCGCTGTACAAGACCAGCGGGCTCGGGTCGTCCTGCCGAGCCAGCCACCACCGCCGCGCGGTGATGAACACGATCAGCATCAGCGTCGCGCCGAGCCCGGCGAGCAGCAGTTCCCAGGGCAGGTCGTGCTCGAGCCCGTCATTGACCTGCTTGCTGACTTCCGAGAGCTCGACGCCGAGCAGCTTCCCGGAGCTCTCGTCGGTCTGTCCGATCAGTGGGGTGGCACCCGCCATCACGCGGCCTCCGTCGTGGGGTCGTTGGCCAGGCCCTGCTCGTGGTGCTCGACCTGGTGCTCGAGGTCGTCGATCAGGTGCTGGATGACCTGGCCGGCCCGCTTCTTGACGCGGTCGTCCTCGTCGCTGACCGCCATCTCCGCGACCAGGCGGGCGAGCTGGAGCACGCCGAGCTCGTCGATGAGCCAGAGCGCCGAGATGCGGTGGGGGGCGCGTTGGTCGCCGAGCATCCGGGTCAGCGACGGCAGGGCGTCCTTGGCCCGCAATTCGAGCAGCGCCTTGATCGCGTTGGCGCGCGGGCGCTGGGCGGGGTCCTGCGACATGGTCAGCAGGTGGTCGAGGTTGGCCGTCGCCTGGGCGTGGCCGATGGCTTCGACGGCGTTGGCGCGGATGCGTGTGTCCTCGTGCTGCATGGCCAGCTCGAGCGCGGCCCGGGCCGGCTCGGAGGTGCAGCCGCTCAGGGCCTTGACCGCGCTGGCGACGATGTGCGGGTCGCTGCTGCCGGCGAGCTCGAGCAGCACGTCCTCGAAAAAGACGCCCTGGTTGAGCGCCGCGATAATGCCCAGCGCCCGCAGCCGCTTGGCCGGGTCGCGCGAGGCCAGGCGGGTGCCCAGGTGCCGGTGGAAGTCGGCGTCGATCTTGATCAGCGCCCGGCCGGCGGCGACGCGGCGCTTGGGGTCGAGCTTGGGCCAGGCGTCCCAGTACCGTGTAAAGCCCAGCGGCGCCAGGTGCTTGGCGGCGACGCGGCGGACCGCCTCGTGCCGGGAGTTGACCAGGTCCGCGAGGATCCGCGGAAGCCCGGCGTAGTCGTGGTGGGTCAGGTGCCAAAGCGCGGTCCGCGCGATCGCCGGCTCGGGGTCCCGCGTCATCAACGCCAGCGTGTCGTTGGCGTTGTCGGCGGCGTGGGCGTGCTCGGGGTCTCGGGATCGGGCGATCGCCAGCAGCCGGCGCAGCACCGCCAACCGGGTCGCCGGGTCGTTGTGCCGGGCGAGCTTGGACAGGCGGACGGCTTGGTCCTGCGGGTCGACGGGCAGGGCGGCGAGGTAGCCGGGCAGCCACCGCCGGGCGTGGTCGGGCATCTCCGACTGCTGGCGGGCGTCGGGCCAGACGGTGTCGGGCTGCCGGACCTTGCCCAGCTCGCGGCGGGTGGGGGCCAGGGCGATGAGGTGGCCCATCGCCATCGTCTGGCCCAGCTTTCGGCTGGCGTTGGCCTCGGCCAGCGCGGCGCGGCAGGGCTCGGCAAGCGGGCGGATGCCGACGAGCGCGAGCAGCGCCCGCCGGGTGTCGTCGTCGGGCTCGGTCGTTAGCCGGGCGCCCAGCGGCGTGACCGCGTTGTGCTCGGCCAGGCGCAGGGCCGCGAGCGCCTCGGGCATCGGGCGGGGCAGCACCCACAGCATCGCCGACAGCACCGCGGGCTGGTCGCGGGCGGCGTAGAGGACGACGGCCTGCTCGACCGCCTCGACGAGGAAGCGGGCGCTGACCGGGTCCAGGTGCGGGGCGTCGTGCGGGGTCTGGGTGGTCTCGCACCGCCGGGCCAGCGCGACCAGGCAGCGCCCGGCCTGCTCGCGGACGCCGGGGTCGGCGTCACGGCACAGCGCGGTCACCAGGTACGCCAGCCGGGTCGACGCGGCCTTTTCAATGATCGTCAGCGCGTTGCCCGCCGCCTCGGGGCCCCGCCGGCTCGCGGCCCGGCGGATCGAGGTCGACAGGTCCTCGGCCTTGGCCACCAGTTGCTGCTGCAACCCCGCGGGCAGGCGCTGATACGAGACGACCAGGGCCTCGGCGGCGTTCGCCTTGCCACGGCCCAGCATCGCCTCGGCGAGCGTGCCGACCTCCTCGGGCTCGGCGTGGGTCAGCGCAACCGACAGCGCCTGGTCGACCACGCCGCTGCGCAGCCCCAGCACGGCGGGCAGGATGTCGCGGATCCGGGGCATGGGGCGGTTGAAAACCTGTCGGACGGAACGGGCGTAGTAGACACAGCGTGTTATCGGCCTACCGGTCTGAAACGCTATAAACCCGCTCCTACGCACGGTTAGCGGTGCCCTGACCCCTATGGCGTGAATAAGGGCTTCCAAAATCAACCAAAAAGACTACTTGGGGCTAGCAATCGCCTTGTTCAGGACTATAATCTCTATCCGGATCGAGTCCTTTCCGACCCGGGGGAAACAAGATATAGGCCCGCTGCCCCAACCAACCACTACGGATTGAGGTCTTCGATGACCATCAACAGCAAATCCCCAATTGCCCAGATCCCCAAGCTGATGCTCTACAAGCGTCCGCTGCACCCCGAGCTCTTCAACTTCGAGTCCCGGCGGGTCGACCGCCACGGCGACTACGAGGTCGAGACCTGGCTGGTGAACGGCGGGCACATCGTCCGCTTCATCCTCGACGGCCGATCCCTGGTCGAGGCCGTCCTCGAGGGCAACGACCACCTGCCCGAGTCCCACCTCGCCCACGCCCTGCCCTGCCTGGGCGAGAAGGAGTACGAGTACGAGGACGACGGCAACATCGCCTACTTCACGACCCTCCAGACCGAGTCGCTCACCGAGAACCTCTACCTCGCCACCTACCGCGAGATGAAGGCCTTCGCCCAGGAGGTCGGCGGGCTCTGGTTCGAACGCGAATCGCCGGCCGGGCCCAACCTGTACGTCCTGGACTGCCAGAAGTACAAGAAGGAGT
Organism: Smithsoniella earleae; assembly: GCA_032356285.1. NCBI lineage: Eukaryota > Viridiplantae > Chlorophyta > Ulvophyceae > Smithsoniella > Smithsoniella earleae. The sequence continues at coordinate 4,647 of JAULKQ010017270.1, read as the reverse complement.
TCCACGTCCAGGGCTACCACCTCACCGCTCAGAGCGGCAACGTGCTTCGGACCCAGTCGGTCTTCGAGATCCGAAACTAAGCACCCGACCACAACCCCAGCGCCCCCATACACCGCCCCCGTGGCGGTGTCTTTTTTTGACCCCCAAGCCCGCGGCGTGCCGGCTCGGCGGCATGCCGCGGGATCGGTTGCGCCGCGGGATCGAGCACACCACGAGATCGATCCCGCCGCCCGGGTACGGCTCACCCTTACGATATGCTGCACGCAAGGAGCCCCACATGACCAAGCGCAACCGATTGTTGCTCACGCTGATGATGCTGGCTTTGGCTGTCGCCTACCCGACCACCGCCGATGACCTGGAAGACCTCGGCCTGCCTGTGGTGCGCAACTACGACGGCTACGCGCTCGCGGTGACGGTGTACGAGGCCACGACCTCGGCGGACCTGTTGAAGGGCGACCCCGCCGAGCACGAGGTGTCGCTGGAGGCGTGGCTCCAGCCGCCGGACGATTCAGACGACGCGGTGCTCTGTTTCCTCACGCGCTTCGAGGCGGTGTCGGCCGAGGACGACCGCGGGCGGGATCAAATGCTGCCCCAGCGCAGGAACAACCGCGAAGAAGAGTACGGCGCGGTGCTGCCGATGGCCGACGCGATGGACCGCCGGGGCAACCCCATGCACCTCGCGGTCGCCGAGTTGGACGCGGTGTCGCTGGATCGGCCGGGCTACGAGATCGAAGCGTTGACGCTTGAATCCAAGGCCGTCGTCGTCGAGGAGCGCGAGGAGGCCGAGGTCCCCGCCCGCGTCGTTGACGTGTTCCACGACATCGGCCACGACGTGTCGGTCCGCGTCAGCGCGATGGAGATCTCGGACAAGGGCGAGATGACCGTCAAGATGGACCTCCGCCGGAACGCGGGCGACGACGCCGCGGTCGTCGATTCGCTCTACGCCATCAACGCCGACGGCGACATCGTCGGCGGCGGTCGATGGACCAACGAGGTCGAGCTGTTCAGCGACAGCTACGAACTCGAACTGAGCTTCCCGCTCAACGCCGAACGCGGCATCGCGTCGCTGCGCGTCGTGCTTGCGACCGACTATGACGTGGAAACGGTGGCGTTGACGGTCGAGGGATTGTTCCGCAGATAACGCCCACCCGACTAACCCAACCCCCCTCAAGCCCGCGGCGTGCCGGCTCTGCGGCATGCCGCGGGATCACACAAGTCGTGAGCGATGGATACCACGCCAATCACCCCGGCAGCTCGATCGTAAACGCGCTGCCCCGGCCCGGCTCGGTGTGCAGGGTCAGCGCGCCGCCGTGCTCCTCGACGATCCGCCGGGTCGTCGGCAACCCCAGCCCGCTGCCGGTGCGCTTGGTCGAGAAGTAGGGCTCGAAGAGCTTGGCTTGGATGTCGTCGGCGATGCCCGGGCCGGTGTCGACGACGTGGATGCACAGCCGGTCGCCGTCGCGGGTCGTGGACCGGCTGGTGCGTAGGATCAGCTCGCTAGCCCCGCCGTGCGGCTGGTTGTCGCGCTTGGCGTCGGCCATCGCGTGCGTCGCGTTGATCATCAGGTTCAGCGTCGCCTGCTTGAGCAGCGACGGGTCGGCCCGCGCCGTCGGCGGGCGCGCATCGAGCTGGGTCCGCAGGTTGACGCCCGCCTCCGCGGCCTGGGGCTCAAAGAACACGGCCAGCTCATCGACCAGCGCGTTGATGTCGGTCGCCTGCGTGTCCAGCTCGATCCGGCCGGCGAAACGCAAAAAATCCTCGAGGATCTCGCGCAGCCGGACCGCCTCGCGCCCCAGTGTGCCCAGCCGCCGCCGCACCTTCCCGGCCTGCTCGGCGATCTGTTTGCCGAGTTCGGGCTGGCCCGCAGCGGCCCGCTCGATGTCCGCCGCGTCTTCCTGCAGGAGCTGGACGTTGAGCCCGATGGTCGACAGCGGGTTCTTGATCTCATGCGCGAGCCCGCGCGTCATCGTCGCCTGCTCGGCGAGGCGTTCGTTCTGCCGGGCCTGCTTCTCCAGCTCGCGCACCCGCCGCTCGGTCCGCCGGGAGAAAGCCCACGCGCCGGGGATGGCGAGCAGCAGCCCGACGCCGATGCCGATGAAGAACCAGTTCATGCGGGGAGTTTATGCGTAAGCCGTTGGGTTTGTGGCTTGTATACAGCAATCATGCAACGAGTTGGGTGCCACTCCGCGGCTGTCAGGCCGCTGAGTGCGAACCTTTTGCAACTGTTCAAGCATGGTCGCACTCAGCGGCCTGACAGCCGCGGAGTGGCACCCGGTGTTGGCTTGATCAAACGCTTTAAGCGATCTCGCTCAACTTGCAGCTCTTGAATGCGTTTGATTCGGTATGGACTCGTACTGGTTTTTCTGAGCATACTCAATTTTTCTAAGCAGGAATCCAATTGTTCTTCGTATCGCTTGGTCTGTGAGATAATGGAATAAGTCTTCTTAACAAGTATCTGTTGGCGTAGTTCTTCCCATTTCTTGTCATTCCGCTTAGGAGGCGTAGGGATCTTGTATCCAAAATATGTCATCGATTCAGAGCAAGATGGACAGGAGACATCACGATCGTGTTCCCGATCGCGCCGGACAGATTGCCTGCACTCAAAACAAACCCAAGTCGAGTTACGCATCACGCATACCCGCCCGACCCGCGTGTGCGCGTGCCGTACAAATATTCTTGCAGGTAGTGGATTTCCGCTTGCTGGTTGTCCATCGCCCAGGCGTTGGCGTCGCCGATGGACACGACGCCGAGCGCCTTGCCCGCGTCGTCGACGACGGGCAGGTGTCGGACGCGCTTGTCGCGGAAGATCAGCCGGGCCTGCTCGAGGGTCGTGTCCGGCTTGCAGCAGGCGACGTCGGTGGTCATGACCTGGCCGACGGCGGTCGTCTCGGGATCGCGCCTGTCCGCGACGATGCGGCGGAGGATGTCGCGCTCGGTGAAGATGCCCTCGAGCTGGTCCTTGTCGACGACCAGCAGGGCGCCGACGCGGTGCTCGTTCATCACGGTCGCGGCCTCCATGACCGTGGCGTTGGGTCCGATGGCCAGCAGCGATTGTTCTTTCTTGGCGAGCAGCTCGGCGACGGTGGACATGACGGGCTCCCGATAGCGATGGGGTATCAACACAATCTACCACGCGGCCAACCACCGACCAAATCCGTTAGCCGCTGGCTACAAGGCGGCGCTCCGTGGTGATCAAGGACGCCATCCCGCGGCTGCGCGACGCGCCGCCTTGTAGCCAGCGGCTAACGGGCGGAGGGCGCGATAGGATTGGGGGATGAATGACACCGCGACAACGACCAGCCGCTACACGAAATCCACCGCCGCGCACGCGCGGGCGAGGGCGCTGATGCCCGGCGGGGTGAACTCACCGGTGCGGGCGTACCAGGCCGTCGGCCGCGAGCCGATCACGGTCGCCAAGGGCAAGGGCTGCGTCGTCACCGACATCGACGGCCACGACTACATCGACTACGTCGGCTCGTTCGGCCCGCTGATCCTGGGCCACGCCGCCGAGTCGGTGATCGCCGCGGTGACCAAGGCGGCGCAGCACGGCACGAGCTTCGGCATGCCGACGGAGCTGGAGACGAAGCTCGCCGAGGTCGTCATCGACGCGGTGCCGTCGGTCGAGGTCGTGCGCTTCGTGAACTCGGGCACGGAGGCGGCGATGAGCGCGCTGCGGCTCGCGCGTGCGGCGAGCGGCAAGAGCAAGATCATCAAGTGCGTCGGCTGCTACCACGGCCACACGGATGCGATGCTGGTCTCGGCGGGCAGCGGGGCGACGACGCTGGGCGTGCCCAGTTCGCCGGGCGTGCCCGAGGGCCTGGTGAAGAACACGCTGCTCGTGCCGTACAACGATTTGGATGCGGTCGAGTCGATGATGAAGGCGCACGAAGGCGAGATCGCGTGTATGGCGGTCGAGCCGATCGCGGGGAACATGGGCTGCATCCCGCCCGAGCCGGCTTACTTGCAAGGCCTGCGGAAGCTGTGCGATGAGCACGGCGTGCTGCTGCTGTTCGACGAGGTGATGACCGGGTTCCGCGTGGACTACGGCTGCGCGCAGACGTTGTACGGCGTCACGCCCGACCTGACGTGCCTGGGCAAAGTCGTCGGAGGCGGTCTGCCTTGCGCAGCATACGGCGGGAAGGCCGAGGTGATGCGGCAGGTCGCGCCTGACGGGCCGGTCTACCAGGCGGGCACGCTTAGCGGCAACCCCCTGGCGATGGCGGCGGGGCTGGCGACGCTCGAGGCGCTGCGGGCCGACGACTTCGCGGCCTATGCGCAGCTCGAAGAGTCATCGCGGCGATTAGAGATGGGCCTGGCCGAGGCCGCCGAGTCCGCGGGCGTGCCGGTGACGATCACGCGCGTCGGCTCGATGCTCTGCCCGTTCTTTGTGAGCGAGCCCGGCCAGCGCGTCGTGAATTATGACGACGCGACAGCATGCAGGACCGACCGCTTCGCCGCGTTCTTCCGGGCGATGCTGGACGAGGGCGTGGTCCTGCCGCCGGCCCAGTTCGAGGCCTGGTTCATGAGCACGGCCCACGACACCGAGGCGATCGAGCGCACCATCGCCGCGGCGAGCAAGGCCTTCCTCGCGGCGGCAGCGATCTAGCCGGATTGATCAGGTCAGGACGCCAAGACGCATCGCCGCGG
>JAULKQ010017248.1:0-10402 GCA_032356285.1 Smithsoniella earleae | reverse complement strand
GGCTGGTCGCTAGGGTTCGGAGTGGCCAAGCATGAAATCGCTTGGTCAAAGCAGCTTGGGCCAGAGACACTCAACTTCGCTTCTGATTATTGCAGAGATTCAAGCAAGCTGCTTGCTTTTGACGAGTGATTCCCCACAGCTGATAGTTGCCGTGGTGATGACATGTAATATGTGTAGTAGTGCCCCAAACGATTCTAGACCTGATCATCAATGATTCTGTCTATCTGAAAGTTAATTAATTAGGCCATGCGTGAAGAATGCATAGCCCATCCAACACGTACCGTAGATAGAGGTAGATTCGTAGCATTCGCGGAGATACCTTGAAGATGCAATTGCTCCGAATAAGCTCATCACTCCCTATCTCTTTTAAGAGGATTGCGACCTCTCGGGCTTGGAAACGCCTGCTTCCTTCTAGTACACAAAGCGCCATATTTCACAGCTCCCTGAACTGTATACAGTCCATGCCAAGGAGGTAAATAAACAAATAACACGGATGTCATTTTAATTTGTGAATAGCTGTTCAATGAACATATTCTTTAGGAATTGCTACTGTTGTAAAATGTCAGTCGCGAGTACCGTATCCGGTCAATTATCGTACTAGCGCATTGTCGTACAAACTCGACGGAATGACTGCAAGACGTCGTGATATTGCCGTGAATGCGGGAAAAGAAGTTGATTATGCCACTCTTTTCCACGTTCATTTGCGGGCGGCCATTAGTGCCGTGCTTCTGATAAGCCCAGAGAACTCTGTTTACATAGGTGAAGCGTGTCTGCTGTGTATGGTGTGTTTTATCTGGTACCCATTGTCGATGAGAATCAAGTTGTAAGATTGGTAGTTTTTTGGCATGGCTTGTTAGTCTCTGCCAAGAGACTTGCAGAGTGCTGATGCTCCAGTGTTGGCATGTCGTTATTACAACTCGCCCAGTAGCGTCATCAAACAGGGTATGACATACCAAGGCTAGAACTAGTAGTTAATATTGAATTATTATAGTAGCATTTGTACAAATGGCCTGAGCGATGCTCTGGGCAAGTCTAGTGAGTTGTGTGTAAGATTCAAAGAATTAGCAATGGGAGATGAAGCCCCGGGCTGCAGATGACCCACTGTCTAGTGGATTTAAGATAGCTGCTATGATATAGTACGCAAGTGCCACACCACTGCATCATTATCTGGCACAGCACCTTTCACTGGTTCACCAGCGCAAGCAATAACTCAATGCACAGCCCAACACGATTCACAGTACAAGCAGAAACGGAATATTGGTGAAGAAGATAGTCTAGTTGAGATTGTTGTACATTCGGAGAACAGGGCGAAAATTACGAGCAATATGGCGAGCGCGAGATTAGCATGCTAGAAGAATTCGCCACTGACCATGTTTACGCAGATTGAAATAAAGTTTTAGATTCTTTGCGTTGGCAAGATGAAACTATTTTAGCGTGACACCTGTAAAACCAGCGAATACCACGAGAAAGTACCCCAGTACAATCATTGAACACCGGAAACCCCGATTCAAGCTACCGACTCGGGCAAAGGGCTTACTCAAGTCGATAAATTTCCATAGAAGATACTTGCAGAATAACCTTGTCTCGACATACATAGGCATCACCGCGGTTGAGATTGGAACGTTCAAAGTTCGCTTGTAAAGTAACGGAAGTGGTGAAGTTCTTCATAACAGAGCGCTCGATGATTTAATTTAATGAGATGCAAGTCAACAGGAGGCAGCAACTGTTCGTGGAAGCTGAAAGGAATGTCGAGCGACAAAAACGAAGTGTAACTCGCTTGCTATGACATGCAACGCAAGTCTAGCATATTTTCAGTCTCTCTGAAAGTTTTATAGACAAGAAGCCGGCTGAGTGATCACGAAGCATCGGCTGACAGTGGCAACAGCTTACTCCTAAGCTCTAAGAATTGAACGTGGAATGACACGCATAGCTCACGACGAGCCAATTTGCAACCTATGTGCCTGTGAAGCTCAAGTACTCGTTGAGCCACACCGCAAGACCAGTGAGGTGCTGGAACTCGGTCAGATTGCATGGAATAGAGCGCCCTTAAGCCTCAATCTAGCAAGCTGACAGTTCTTGGAGGCCTTTAGGTGCTTGAAGTTGAATATTAAACGCTGAAGAGAAGACCCATTAAGACATACACATTTACGTAAAGGGTTCCAGAAACTGTTTGAGAATGTGTCCAGAAACTCTTCACCATTCGCGCACCGCTAAATTTTGTCCTGCATAGTATTCAAAGTCTGCGATAAAAGCAAAATTTGTTGTATGTTGCAAAAGAAAGGTGCACAGCAATATGGATATTTCTGCGGTAGCTAGAAGTTCGTATTCGTGGCCAGTTTGAAAGCATTGCCCTTCGCGCACAGTAATAATTCCACAAATTTAACAGCTACGCTAATGCGTCTCCCTTAAACCTGCTATTATACTTGTTTTGTTTTATTTTCTTTGGCAAAAATCACTTGTCTCTCATGTTTCACCATTTAAAATTTGAAACCTTCGCTCGAGATACTGAAGGAGTGGTGCGACCTCTGGAATTTAAAGCATACATGGCCTGTTATTGAGTGCGACCAGTTCTATGGCATTCGAGCCTTGGCATCACTGAAGACAGTGAGGCTTTATGAAGACAGCAAAAAACCTGTACCTGCTCATCGTGCAAATTCGTCCACCGTTGTTGTGGAAACTGCACGAGCTTACAGCAGCATACTTTGAATTTATTAGTTCCTGGAAATAGTTAAAGCTAGAAAGGCATCACAATGTCGATGTACGTAGTGAAGAGGAACGGCTTGAAACAGCCTGTTCAGTTTGATAAGATTACTGCCCGCATTGTGAAGCTTTGCTACGGTTTGAATGGAGACTTCGTGGATCCAATCCTAGTGGCCCAAAAGGTGACAGCAGGTATTTTCTTTCTAAGTTTTGCGTTGTAGTTCTTTCATCGCTGTGTAATGTATACGCTCTAGCCCCTGCTCTGTATGCTGTGCTCGCTGCGGCATCCAGTAATCTGAAGATGGAGCACGGCATGATAAAGATGTGTTGCACTTTAGCAATGCAACCGCTTTCGAATAAAACCTCTTTCCTTGGTACAGGTGTCTACAAAGGCGTCACAACTTCTGAGCTGGATGAGCTCGCTGCTGAGACCGCAGCTTCGTTGACAGCCACGCACCCCGACTATGCGGTCCTCGCGGCGAGGATTGCTATATCCAACCTTCACAAAAACACTCAGAAGTCTTTTACAGCGACAATCGAAAAGCTTTACAACCACAAGACTGCTTCAGGTGCAGTCATGTCGCCATCGTGCGTGTAATACCAGCAACGGGCAGTCCCGCCCAAGTTCTGCTTGATGAAACAGTTATATCTTCGACTGATGTTAGGGCAAAAGGATAGTCGCTCCGCGAAGAGCGCGTACTACGTGGTTCACTTGTTTTGAAAGTTCTTTGGATGTACTGGCGCGTGATGCGAAACAGGCATTTGCAGAAATATTTCATTAATGATATCCTTGTGCCCTTGAGCATAAGCTTTCGTTCTTTCCGACCATATGTACGCTTCATTGCAGGTCAGGAGTCCTCCTTGATTGCCGATGATGTATACCAGATAATTCAAGAGAATTCAGAGAGACTTGATTCCGAAATAATATATGACCGCGACTTTGACTACGACTACTTCGGGTTCAAAACACTGGAGAGGTCCTATCTGTTGCGAGTGAACGGCATTATCATCGAGCGGCCGCAGCATATGCTGATGCGAGTTGCTGTGGGTATCCACAAGCACGACATCGATGCAGCAGTAAATACTTACAATTTGATGAGTGAGAGGTGGTTCATACATGCCTCCCCAACTCTGTTCAACTCTGGTACACCCCATCCACAGATGAGCAGCTGTTTCCTTGTTGCCATGAAAAGCGACAGCATTGAAGGGATTTATGACACGCTCAAGGAATGCGCTGTCATATCGAAGTCGGCAGGAGGGATTGGTCTCCATGTACACAACATCCGGGCTGTTGGAAGTACGAGTGCCTCAGCTTTCAGACTCTGTTGAGCAGCACAGCTGCGCAACTCCGTCCCCTTTAATTCATTCTGAAGTCAGATTGACATTCTGCAGGTTACATTAGAGGGACAAATGGAACCTCCAATGGTATTGTGCCCATGTTACGGGTTTTCAACGACACCGCAAGGTATGTCGACCAAGGAGGTGGGAAGCGCAAAGGGGCATTCGCTATCTACATCGAAGCATGGCACGCTGACATTTTTGATTGGCTCGATTTGCGTAAGAATCATGGGAAGGAAGAAGCGAGAGCCAGGGATTTGTTTTACGGGCTCTGGGTCAACGACCTCTTCATGAAGCGAGTGGAGAAGAACGAAGACTGGAGCTTGTTTTGCCCCAACACATCTCCTGGACTAGCTGATGTGTGGGGCAAGGAGTTCGAGGAGCTTTATTCGATGTACGTGACACGCATGTCTCTGTGAACCGCGGTCACCCGTGTGGATTGTGAACAAGCATCACCATGCAGGTACGAAAATGAAGGCCGTGCTGTAAAATTAATTTCTGCGCAGAAGCTTTGGTACGCAATTCTGGAAGCCCAGATCGAAACTGGAAATCCCTACATGCTGTTCAAGGATACATGCAATGCCAAGTCCAACCAGCAAAACTTGGGCACCATCAAATGCAGTAACCTGTGCACAGAGATTATTGAATATACGTCCGCAGATGAGACTGCTGTCTGCAACCTTGCCTCAATCGCTCTCCCAAGGTGTGGCACGTCTGAGCAACTATCCCTGTGCAGCAAGCCAAGGCAGTTATTGTAGGGCTTGGATGAGGTTGAGCGGATGTAGGTTTGTCCGTGAGAAGAACGTTGATACTCGTCATCAGGCAAAGAAGCTGATGGGGTCCCTGGACCACGCTGATCGCATGTTCGATTTTGACAAATTGGCTGATGTTGTTGCAACTGTTACACGAAACCTTAACAAGGTGATTGATGTGAACCATTACCCTGTGGAGACAGCACGCCGAAGCAACATGCGACACAGACCCATTGGGTTGGGAGTGCAAGGACTTGCAGACACCTTCATTCTTCTTGGATTAGCTTTCGACAGTGCAGAGGCCCAGGAGCTCAACCGGTGCGCCACATTAGAACCATTGCAAAGGTCGTGCCTCATAAGATTCTTATTTTTATGCCGAATACAGTCTTGTGTGGAAAAGTTCGAAGAATTCAGTAACCTCTATTCTGTGCGCCCCCTCCTGAAGTAAGCATTATCTTGTGTTTGTAGGCAGATATTTGAAGCAATTTATTTCTCAGCTTTGAAGACTAGCAACGAGCTGGCAAAAGATTTTGGGCCATATGAATCGTACGAGGGTAGCCCGATGAGCAAGGGTATCACTCAGCCTGATATGTGGGGCATCGATCTGAAGGGGTCTCGCTGGGACTGGCCTGCTTTGAAACAGGCTATTTTGAAACATGGAGTACGTTGCTTGTGAAATGCTTGAATGGTCAGAATCCTGTCTGGCCATTGCCTAAGGCTTTGGTATCAATCAGGGCCACTAGTTCTTGATGCCAGTGCCACCTTACAGGTTCGAAACTCTCTGTTGGTTGCACCAATGCCCACAGCTTCCACCTCTCAAATCCTCGGCAATAACGAGTGCTTTGAGCCCTACACTTCGAACATCTATGTCCGGCGAGTTCTCAGCGGTGAGTTTACTGTTGTCAATCAGCATCTGCTGCATGATTTGACTCGCCTCGGGCTGTGGAGCAAAGAGATCAAGAACCAGCTTGTTAGTGCCAATGGCAGTGTCCAGGTGGGAGGCTGCTTGTGACTGTAGCACAGGTGCTTTGGGCAACTCTGGGTGTGTGTGTGTGGGTCTAAGGATGTTGGTTTGCTTTCAGAACATCTACTTTGACGGAGAGACAGAGCGCGCTCTGCGAGAGGAGTACGGATTTGATATGCGCGGGATCTACAAGACGGTGTGGGAGATTAAGCAGCGGCATCTTGTCCAGATGGCTGCTGACCGCGGCGCGTTTATTGACCAGAGCCAGTCCTTCAATGTCCACATTGGGGACCCTAATTTTGGTAAGCTGACGTCGCTCCATTTTACCGCTTGGCGCATGGGGCTCAAGACCGGCATGTATTACTTGCGGACTCGTGCTGCTGCTGATGCAATCAAGTTCACGGTGCGTGCCTGCCGCAATTTCTGGCAGCATGGGGTTGTTTGATGACATTATCACTGTTATTGCGCTTGGCTTCTGAGTATTTCGGAATAGTTACCATTGTTATAAAAGGGGGTTTTTTGTTTCAGGTGGACCAGCAAGCGCTGTCCAAGACACAGTCTCTACCGTTCCAGAATAAAGAGAACTCGCCAGGACAAGTGATCAATGCCCAAGGCACACTTTCCAAGTTGAGGTCTGTTAGCAAGATGGCTTTGGCTCCGAACAATAGTGCTTCCAACTCAGGGGAGTCTCTCTCGCTCAGATCATCCTCAGATGTTGATATGCAAAGAGAAGCACAGATGGCTGCCATGGTTTGCTCAATTGAGAATAAGGATGCATGCCTCATGTGTGGCAGTTAGTAATGTAGATCTTGTAGTTAATGTTGAAATTGTAGTCGCTCTCGTCATCAAGAGACCCTGTATGCTGCATGAAGTTCCCTCTGGAATGGACATGTATTCGTTGCACTGCTTCCATCAAAGCTGTACAGCTTCACCCTACCTTGGATACCCTTGATGGAGACACTATCTGACATTTCTCGTGTGACATGCTTGATGAAGAATGCGTGATTTGTTCCTTCTGAACCAGGTTAAGTTTCCTCATGATAACCTGTTGCCATCAGTGACTTTGATTTGATATTCGGTGATCGGCCAATGTAAAGCGAGTCTCGCAGACCCTGTTCGTCATCTGCTACTGTACGGAGGTAAAGCCAAGCATACTGTAAAGATTGCCACATGTAGATTCTTGACAAAGAAGAAAATACCATTTGAACTCCGTCCACGTTCAGAGTTGGAAACATAATCTGCCTTCACTTCATGTGCTCAATTGACTGTTGAGTAACTGGATAACGAAATGGCTGTATCCTTGCGATTGCTAGTTCTACGCAAGGTAGCAATGCCCATTTAAAAACGTTTGGCATTCATTTCTCAACGTGAAATACCACTGTACGGGAACGGTGCTCATCGACAAGCACACTACTGGAAGATCTTGCAGAAAAAAGGCGTGCTACTTGAACGAATGTTGCAATTTTGTTCAGGACTACACAAACTGGAGTGACTGGTGATGCATAGCTAGCTTCAACAGTTCCTGGAGACAAATCAGATGTATGCAGACAAATAGGAGGTCGGTTGTGGCTTGAGTCAAATTAAGCTGTTGTGGCATTTCATGCCAAAGTACTTGCATTAGCCCATCAAACCATTACTGGGAAGAGGAGATCACATAAGTCAAGGGAAACATTTTGGAACATTCTGTTTACAACCTTAACATAAACATATGTTTCACAAACAATGCATCACAGTCCTGTGGCTGCAGAGCTTCCCTGTTCTTACAATGCTCTTGTTGATGCAGCTAGACTTGTCTTGTACACGGGACACCACAGTGAATAACATGGCAACATTAGGTTTGAGAAATACAACTTGGGCCTCATCTTGGAGGTTTTTTCGTACACATCTCTATCAAGAGGGAAGAGGCCAAAAACTTCCTTCAAGCTAGACTGGTTCCCCCATGAAATCGAATCTTCTGGCTCGGGGTTTTAGATCCGCACAGATCACGTCCAGATTAGCTTATCAGAGTTTGGACTGGTGCATGCTGTCAATATGAGCGGACGAGCCTCCAGCCTTATGACAGACTGGAAGGTTGAGTATATTCGAAAAGCTGAAGACCTACTGGAGTGAAGATCTCTTCCAGGTGAATTCAAGGATCTCTAATGTATCCTGGGAGTGTTCCAAACTGGGAGAAGATGCTTTCCATCTTGTATATAACAGGCACCTAAGTGTTAGGGATATCAGTCCCTAGGCTATCTCCTGTAAGCTTCGCACTGACATAAGACAATGATACTGAGCGCATTCTCTTCTTATGACTGAGGACCGGGTCATCTGCATTACAATCACATTATTTCTGGAATCCATTCCCAGAGAGAAAGGGAAGTGTTACACTGGTTATGCCACACACGAGACTTGGGGACCAATTCAAATGTATAGATTAGTTTTGGAATGTTGTTAGTACAATTTCTGAATCAGCGCACACTTTTCCATGCAACTTGTAAGAACGGAAGTTAACAATTTAGGCATAGCAGTTGATCATGACACTTAAAAACTGGAAGCATAAAACAGCTCATCCACACACGAGCTATACAATCCGATTTGCTTGTCTTCAGTGGAACACTGTGTCTGCACTTAGAGACTGTGAATAGTCTGCAGACTTGTTTAATTGTGTGACAATGTTTAACTGCTTATCTACCACAGTGGTAACAACAATATCTCATAGAGAATTACATCCTTCTTACACCAGGCCTTTGATCAACCTCTAAGTGTCTGTGCCTTATGTCCAGTAAGCAGCTGCAACGCAAGTGCAGGTGCAGCTCACCGCGATTACCATAAGAAAAGTCTTAAAAACGTCAACATCCCATGCATCCATTTCTCTCCTTGTACAGTAGTGCTAATGCTTTCACAATATGGGGGTCTGCCGAGCTATAACTTCAAAGTATTGGGCTAGCCCCTCTGAATCCATGCGATACTGCTTGCAAGAGTCCCAAGGTAGCATTGAAAGAGGTACCTACTGTCCCCTATCAAGTATACGTTCATTTCGCGTCATGATTGATGTAGTACACATTTCCTGGAGGGTTCAGCACCGTAATGCAAAGGAGTACTTGCAGAAGAGACCACGATTCGTTGTCATCAACGTTCTCGTGTTTTCTAAATCGTCCACAAGCTACGAATTCAATTATAAAAAAGCGTAAATTGGTTCGGAGCACGAAATTCATAGTTTGCTACCTGAAAAGGTAACCAGCTCAATGCTTACATAAATAATTTGTTGTAACCTGACCAGCCTTCTATTGTGAATACTAACGATTGTAACTTGCTGACAGTTGCGTCGTGGTCGAGGAGAAGTGTAAATGTCAAAATATGTGGACCGAAAACGCAATCTTGGCCCACGTATCCAAACGGAGCTGCTGGAACAGAGCAGGTTTCTATCCTGACTGCGCGGTGATGCCTTGACGACAATATTGTAGCATGAATCACATACTCAAGAAAAAGGATTGAATCTGACCGGATTTACAATTGAATCTCTACTTAAAAGGTCTATGGCGAAGTAGCACAGAGAGTGAACTTCGCCAGGCTAACGGCATCTAAAGCAGTGGTGGCAAAATAACCCATCTCTTGGGGTATCTTTCCCGACCGTCCAGGCCATCAAACAGCTTTTTCAACCTCTTGTGCTTGGACAGCGCCCATTGGATCATCTGGTAAGCTCCACAAAGAGCGAAAATAAGAGCGGGCAGGGATTGTGTGGCAATCGTGAAACACAGCCAACCCCAAATCTCGAATGTATAGTTGGCACACGTAACATAATTGAACAAACCACCACGAGGTATGCTGTAACCTGTGGACTTTTCACGTAACCGTGACAAAGTAGAGTGAGACAGGTAGTTTCCAACCTGCACAAACCAAGGCTGTTAGCAAACATGGCAACGATAAGTAACCCGAATCCATGTTCAATACTGAATGTTCACACTGCTTGGTACACTTTTCCTAACATAGCATGTAAGAAGTAATCCATGGCTTGCTTCTGCGTCCCACACAACATTCAATTTCACACATGTGGAATTATTTCCATTTGTAAGGAGCTATTCCAGCAACATTCAAGAGGGAATCTTCTGTATTCCATAGGCTTCCAAGCCTTGTCTATGCTTTAGGTATGAATTTCCTGCAGAATGCATCACTCAGTAGGGTGCCCAGCCACTAACTACGCTATGTGTAAATCTCTGATGCTCAATAGTCTAGTTGCAATGTCTCCCAGCAATTTCAAGGCCTGCTACTTGTACTTTTCTGAGAACACGACGGTGTGGCTCACAGGCTCTATAAGATTCAGATATATTTGTAAGATTATTGTTATGTCACTGTTTGGCATTCACGTGCTGAAGGCTTAGATGTAGAAAAGGGAAGGAGTGTGGAGCGGCTACGCCCCTAGTAACCACTCATGCAGATTAATATCAACTGTACTAAATAGAAACGTTCGCCGGATTTAGACACCGTTACGCATTACATTTATTATTTTTCTTTTCTCTGCCGTCTGTTTCTGGACATTGGTAGCTTTTACTCCCCTGCCGTACCCTTGGCAACTCTGGTTGGATGTAATAGCATGCTTTGCCTATCTCACACAACGAATCCTGATTGAATGAAGCAATTCCAGCTCGAATCTAGGGCATACTATTCA
>JAULKQ010017237.1:0-10404 GCA_032356285.1 Smithsoniella earleae | reverse complement strand
AATTCACGTAACGGTTGGCAATGTAATGTACAGTTGATATCATACCTGTTACATCTTAGCTGATGACCCCATATCTAGAGCATGGAATCACCCTGTACCAACAAATGCACAAGATCCAAGCACTGATCTTTGCTAGTTTGCGATGCACTCAGTGATCCCATACGTTTGAAGCTGCTTACTCTCCTCTTACATGAAAGCAAGATGTGTAGCGACTTCTGAGGTTGACTGTAAGCATATTGTGGACAAGCAATTCTGGCATGAAGATTATTAAGTATTGATGCTCATCCCCTAATGGACTTGCCAAGTTCCTACTATCCATTCACTTTCTACCCGGTTTGTTACGTTGGGTAGGTGTGCACAAGGAACCCGACCTGAACATCCCACTTAGCTGTCTGGAATCAGCTCTTCATCTGTAGGAACCAAGTGTGAAACCTGTAAACTCTGTTGAAGGTAATTGTTTTGCGGAGCCAGGCTTCACTCACTTTTCTGCTCAGTGTGTACAGGGCACAAGAAATTCCCTGTCAACAGTGCCCCAACCAGAAACTCTTCCACAATCAGTCACGCATTTGCATCTTATGCGTAGACTATCAATGCGGTAGGATTCGTGATGTCAGCTTCTAGAAGCTGCAGTCGGCAGTTCGGCATGCATGCATACTGTTGCGCTTGTTCGCGGCAGCAAGAAACTCAAGTGGAAGGAAGTATGTTGATCAATGTCTTACTGATTAATATTGATAAAGGATCACAATGGACTAGGGGTCTTGAGTAAACATGAGGTAGAAGTTACAGTAGAGTAAGCGAGCTTGAAGGTTTGCAAGGTTAATCCCGTTAACTCAGGTGACAAATAATAGCTCTCTCGAGTCAAGGTCCCCTAAGTGATGATTGGTTTCTCCTTTTACAGATCTCTTCACACTCCTTGTTGTTCATCATGTTAAGGACTGGCACTCTTCCAACATTTGTATTTCTTAAAACATCAAGGGATAGGATAATACAGTTTTTGCATCCGCGCCGCGATTGGAAATTTCCATGTGCTCACTTGACCGTCCAATGTGCACATTTCTCCGTCCGACAGGAGCGTTCAAGTATCCATGCGCGCGTCGTGTGCATGTCGCACGCACCTGATCGCCTGTCGCGAGCAAAATACAATCCATTGCACTCGCTTTGTATTCGAGTGGCCTGTAACAGGCTTTGGTAATCGATGTTGTCGCTGACGTCGCTTCAAGTTGAGCAGCTTGCTGATAGCGTTTAGAGGTGCGATACACCCCCAGAAAGGTTAACAAATGGCGCGTTTGCTCCTTGCTTTATTAATTCGCCGCTCTAGCCATGATAATACACACCAGCCATGTACACACTCTTACTTGTACTTCCGCTGGAAGTTTCGCATTCAAATCCGAGAGCAACAGCTGTGAAGGCGATTCTAACACCTTCAATGAGTATATAAACACGACCGAGACTCTTATTTACACTTGCTATATTTGCCAGAATTTGATACAGTGTTTCAAGGGACTGGTTTGACCGAAGTTGTACAAAGAGTCTACACATGGCTGAGGTAGGCTCGGTTGCTCGTTGCAAGGGAGAGATAATCCCAGACTATATTAGAGCGATTCTGATTGATGCATATGAGAATAATGAAAATTGGGGGGCTATAGCTAGGCGAGCTGTCTGTGGTGGAGATTCAGGAGCGGCCTGATGAAACTGCCACCAGTGCGAGGTTGCGGGTTATTCTCCATGAGGCTACACCTTGCTTGGATGCCTTCACTTCGTATTGTGTAGTGAACTCGTTTATTCATGTAATACGAGTTGTTATGCCGAAGGCTATTGCTTTAGAGGACTTTAGAGGACGGATGATTGGATGTAAGACTTCAACAGCTTGTAACTTTACGGGTTGACATTATTGTACCCGACGTGACTTGATGGTCATAAGAATGTCCAGATCACAACTATCTCGAACAGAATAACTTATATATTAATCGTGGTAGGTAGAAAGACACTTACGCCCGAATGTTAAGCCACTCGGATACAAAGCGAGTGCAATGGATTGTACTTTGGTAGAGGGTATCCTGTAAAACTCGTGTCATTCTTGAATAACTTATGTGGGTGACAGTTGGCCTATTCTAATGGCTGCATTTCTCCCAGCGTACAAGAAACATCGGAGTCCGGTGCTGTGCGTATTGTGGATGCAGCCTTCTGTGTTAAAGTATCTCCCAAGACACCCAATGTGACCTCAAATTCCTGCCTTATTTGTAGCTCTTCTTCGACTGGATAGCGAAACGATAGAAATCCTACACGCGCGAGGCAGGGCCCTGGGACCTGCGTCAAGTATGTGGAACATATGCATGACGCAGCCAACGCCCACTTCTGTGACAGAGAATGATCAAAAACTTTCGATCACCGGGGCCCGGGATATCGAAACTTTCGGTGAACGCACCCATTTTCATAGGGGTGGAATGGACCGGGACCACAAAACTTTCGATGATCGGGGGTTTCAATTATCGCAGTTTCGATTAACGGGGCCTGACTGTATCTGGTTTAGCACGAAAAATCAACATAGTCTTGACATTGAAGGGGCTACCTTGTAGGTACTACTATGTGTGAAATTACTTCCTAGCAAGACATCAAATATAAAGATTATGGGAGGTTTTAGCTACAGATGTACTTGTAGCTGGCTTAGAGCTCGCTAAACACTTGATCTGAGTCAAGACGCTGAGCTCAATCGAACATGCACAAGCGCCGTTGAATTGTACACAACTGTTTTACTGTTTTGTATTGTCCTTGTTACATCGCCAAATCTGCGTTGGATTTACCGAGGCTCAGAGGCAAACATCATCATTCATGTACATACTGTAGTGGTTCAAAGGTGTTATATATCGTCGCTTCACATATCCCTATGTATATAACTGTAACACCGGAGAAGACACTGTTCAACGCTCCCAGTTCTCGCCCACAATTTCAATGCTTCGAAGTTAAGATCGCTGAGTACATGTTGCCAGTTGGTTGATCAGCCGCTAACCAGATCATCGAAACGTTCAATGTGTGGAAACTCTGTTTTGACTCACCTGCAGGGTTGAGGGTCCTACGGGGTTTGTTACTGCAACTGGTTTATAGTTGCTATCAGGCCTGATTAACTGAGCTGCAAAAAATCAATGTGACAAGGAATATGGAGGCCCTACAGGTCAACAGATCAGAAGCGCAGTCCAATAGCGAGAGTGAAACGATGTTGCACAGCTATCGAAATCGATGCTTATGAGGTTCGACTTCGTGTTGGAGTATGCAAAACAGTTATAAATCTTACATTACATAACCAGAATTGCCTGGAATCTGGCAGATTAATGTGGAATTGTCTGGAAGTGTGTGGAGCTCTAACGAAAATGTGTGGAAATCCCGACGGGGCCCCAGTCAGCATTGTTATCTGGAAGTGTACAAGTGTCCTAGCCAGTGTAGGACGAAAAGATCTGTTCAGAGGATGATTACGTGCCGCTTCGCTGCTGCTAAAACAACTCATCACAGCGGTGTGATGACATGTGAAATAGCCAGCTCGTTTGTTGATTAGTAACATCCCAACTTACCGCAAGCCCGTGCACCACGAGCCTGCTTGTGCAACACCAGTATACTGAAATCTTGAGTAGGAGAGAAACCAGTGTAGAATGGCACAAGGTAGCTGGCGTTGCAATCTGGAAACTTTGCAGTCCTCAGCTGCGTCACCCCGGTGCACCGGTGTTGAGGGAGAAAACTTGCTGTTTCAATTAGAATTCCTCATGCCCAGCACACACATGGTTGTGCTCCTACCCACACCTAACACCAAAGCGGCTTCCATACAATCAAGAAATCGAGTGCACACTTATGGTACACAGCCTCTGCAGGCAATCAGGCCAAATGCTCACACAATTCATTCGAAGAAAACATGGTGCCTGTGTTGCCAAACTCCCAAGCAATGCCCTTGAAAAAAATGTTATGAAAACACAACACAACCACTATCTCTATCACGAACAAACCTAGCAATCAAGTTCAACTGCTAGGCAGCAGTGTACTCATCAACCCTGCACTAGACCTTCTTGACGATCTGAACTATGTCTTCATCTTGCAAGACGTGGTCTTTTCCAACTCGCTGGGGGCGGTGCTTGCTGGACGTTCCATAAACCAGGGCGTGCTTGAAATTCTTCATGATGGCCTTGTGTATACGATTACAGAAGTCTTCGACAGTGCACTTGTGCCGCTGCAGAACGACAGGGTCGTCAAAGTCAGGCAGCTTCCCCTTTGGTTTGGTGTACACCCTGAAAAGCACCATTCCAATCTCAAACGAATGCGAAGTTTGAATTTCAGGTTCCAGAGGGCGCTGGGTTGGTATCTGGAGCCGACCTGACAAGCTGTAATTTGTCCCACACTGCCTCCAGGACACCATCCAGGTTCCACTCATGATATGCACAGATCGGAATGTAGTTCTCCATGCGGTCGATCACTTCAAGTTCTTCCAGTGTAATCTGGTCAATCTTGTTCAGAATGTAGAGACATGGAATGTAGATTCTGTTGCCCTCTATGACGTCAACTAAATCATCAACGGAGTGGTCGCCTCTCATCTCAATGTCAGCGTTATGGATCTTATACTCCCCACACACCTGTGTGCAATACACTGGGTTGCTGAGCGATGTTGTGGAGAGAAAATAGATGCTATAGATTTCAACATAACGGCACGAGTTTCCTGAAAGAGGAATAGGCCAGGAGCTGCTCAGTGTGCCACGCTTGTGGAAGACAAATTATCAGAAGCATGGCCGGCATTCTGATTGTACACTGCTCCTGAGATATTTCACAGGGGATAGTTATGAACTATGAATATCTTTCACCATCTTCGTGGCAATTTTCCTGTGTTGAAAGGCTCAGAATTCAGAGGTCTCTGGCGAAGTGAGGTACGAGAAGCATGTATGTGAACGGTCTCTGGTGATGCATGCTGTGCAAGAGTAAGAGCCGTACTGCCATCACTTCGTCTCTGTTGAGAGTGCCTCCGGAGCTATGATTGACAAATGAGATGCCGCCGCGCTCTTTTCGTTTGAATGTTATCTTTGGTGGCTGTTTGTTGAGGCGGATCCCGAACCCTTCTAGCTCTTTCTCTATGAGGAGCTTGTGAGTGATTGGTTTCATGACATCCAGTACAATTAAAATCAGGTTAGAGGTTCGCGCGGTTGATATGACTTGTCTTCCGCGGCCCTTGCCATCTGCAGCACCTTCAATGATTCCGGGGAGATCCAACATCTACAGCAGCAAGTGGACGTCAGCCTTCACAGTGGAGGGTGTACAGAAACTGTTGATCAATAAAATTAGGAGGTTGTCTCCGCGTGCCATGTCCTTGGCCGACGGGTGTACCTGCAGTCTAGCGCCATTGTATCGAGTGATTCCTGGAACGGCCGTCAACGTTGTGAACTCGTATGCTGCAGCTTCCGAAACTGTTCCCGTCAACTTGGTTAGTAATGTTGACTTTCCGACAGATGGAAATCCTGAACCGCGTAAAGGCATGTCACTTTCGCCGAACATGCCTTACGGAGTTGTGTTCAAGCTCGTACATGTATGCTACGAAGCGGTATCGGGAAATTTCCATATGAGATCCTTCCTCACGCACCAAGTGATGAAGCTCAATGTTTCACGACGGCCTGCATGCTAAGTGAGCGAAAGATTCAGGGTATCAGCTCTGCTCAGAGGAGGTTACCTACGAATCCAACGCGAGCATCTCCAACCTTATGTACATCAAAGCCGCGCTCGCCTCCTCCACCACCCCCTCCTTGAGGCTCTAAAAGCTCCTTTCGAAGCTTTGCTAGCTTGGCCTGCAGTTTGATATTTTATTATTGACCAACGTGCCCAGCCCCTGCTTCTACCAGCGGAACCGATAAAATAGAATTTTAGCTGCCAATATGCTGAAAGAGCGCTTGAAACGGACCTTGAGTATTCCTAAATGACTCTCAGTGGCTTTATTCTTCTGCGTTCTTGCCATCTGCACGAATTAAATAGCTCAAGCTTTTGTCTTGGAACAAATGAAAAAATCAGCATGAATTCAAACGCACCTCAGCCTCAATTTCAGCTATCTTCTGTTTTGTTGCTTCAGCCATCTTCTCAATACACTAGGCCGAGCTGGTTCAACGAAAGGTGGGTCACAACTCGAGGCGAATCACAAGCTGTCGGAGAAAAAGCGTCTACAAACACTCAGAAACGTGTGGTAAAAAGAGATGCAATTCGATTGCTTTTCCTCTTAATTGTTTGTGCAATTTACACATGGAAAGAGAGCCGTAGTGTTGCCGTGGTGTGGCTCCGTGCACCCGTGTAGCCACTAAATATACAGTGTGATACATACATTCGATTCCCATCTGGCACAATTAGATTAAGTCATTCAAGTTCCCGCATACGGTATCATGTAACCTCTGTTTAAGATGAAAGGGCTGTCTATTCACTTATGGTGTTTGATAATATGCTGGGAGTAATTAGAAGGTTGAGTGAGGTTCACACGTAGTTTGAAAGTCTGAGGTAAAAAGGTAAACTCGTAAATATGAGAGGCTGCACCGGCTTGTATGGCTTATACGCCGGTAATGGAAAGGTTGAGTCCCGTTGCCCCCTAACACCGCCAATAAGCACTTTCCGCACTGCGCCTGAACCAGCACGTTCCCGTTTAGCATCTATGAATTCTAAAGAGGATGTGTTGGATGAGCTCATCGATAGGGCATCCTTGGCTCTATCAAAAGCCAAGGATGCTCTGGCAGAAGTCCAGCGCGAAGCAGAGGACAATTCAAACACTGCTGTACCATCATTCATTCCTTCAGTTTTAACATTTGGAGCTCCAATCGTTGAATCTACATATTCAACAGAAACTCGTGCGAGCCCTCCTATCACGCCCACGGAATCCGAAATAGCCGTGGCACAGAACTCCGTTGAAGCAACGAGCGTGCGGGAAAACAGCGAGCACTGGAGCGACGAAATTTCAGAAGCACCCACAATGATACTGCAAAGGCAACGGATACCTCAGCCTGCGCGTAAGATGTCGCTAGAATTCGCAGAGCCTAGTACAGTTACCGAGTTGACAATTCCAGCACAGGTTTGTTAGATCTCAGACAACATTGTACGTATTATCTCCTGGTAAAGTTGGGAATATTTTCCTTCACTTTTTACACGATGAAGATCACGTGAAGTGATTTTGCGACCTGAAGTGCCCGAATGCGCAGGATGGGCTAGACAGTGCCAGAAATCCACCACAGCATGAAAGGGAGAGTTTCAATGCTGTACAACAGCTTACATTCGCACATATGCCACCCTCTCGCCAGGGAGAGTCTCCCGTTGCTTCTGACGAAACAGCGGATGGCCCGAGTACAAAATCTGAAGTCACTATGAGAGGTGAATCGGCAGCTGGGCACACACTAGAAGACGGAAAAGGAACCCTGGCAGATGGTAGCACGTGGGAACGAGTTTCTGGAGAAGAAGTCGGGGAAAACGGGTACTGGTGCAGGTGGAGAACAACTTTTACATACGTTCAGGGACCTGCATGTACAGCTTTCTTGTGAACAAACAGACGCAGCGTCATTTTTCGCAGCGAGAGTGTAATCTTGAACCAGTTTGACGTGCAGGTGGTGGGTGCTTCGAGGAACCGCGTTGGGCGGTCGAGTGGAATGGGAAGAGACTTGGTGGGAGAGCTCAGACTGGTCGGGAATGCGTGAAATGGGTGCACAGAAAGCTGGATGCAATGTCTCTGGTGATGCGTGGCGAGAAGCTTGGAAGGAGCGAGTTTATCATGTTGCTGAAACCGGGGAACCGTGCGTGGAGCGGAATGCACACAAGTGGGCCAAGGACGAGGTTTCTGGAGAGCAATGGGAAGAGAAGTGGGGTGAATTCTACGCGGCGTCGGGTGGGGTGAACAAATGGGCTGAAAAATGGGGTAAACGTGGCTCAGAGGTAAGGATGATGGCGATTTGCCTGATGTTTCAGCGCATTTGAGGTCTCGATTGTCTTCGCATTGTGAGCTTGTGCTCTGAGATGGCTGTGGCTTCAGGTGTGGCATGAGAAGTGGGGAGAGGATTACGAGAAAGGAGGGGATGCTTGTGTCAAGTGGACAGATAGATGGAGTGAAATGATGATTGACGGAGGTGGCCAGCGCCTCCAAGGAGACAAATGGCGGGAGGAGTTCTCTGGTGGCACTGGAAATAAAACGGGAGAGACATGGTATCAGCATGAGCACGGCCACAGGTGTGTGTTTCATGTGCACATGTGCAAGCCATTCAAAATACGACTGCAGGTCACAGCAGAAACTACAGTGCAAAGTAGAATATGGTTACTGGTATGGAAACAATCGCTGCCTCTAAGCCATGCTTGCTGAGATAACTCGCTGCATAGAGCTCAGACGAACCCACATCACAACATTATGCAAATCAGCCAGCGTGGAGCACACTGGAAAAGAGGCCCAAGCTTGGGTTCTTCAGTAGAGATCATCCAGTCCTCGTGTGCCAAGTGACCTCACTTTCACAAGAATGCACCTGCTGTTACGATATGTAACCTCTTGGAATAAGCGTATAGCTCTAAGGTAACTAACGAATATGAAGCGCTCATGAGATATCGGGAGCAGATCGTAACATCTGCATGAGTGGTTACCAGGGGCCTAGCCCACCAGCTAGATCCGGGCGTGGATCGGGTTAGAGCCGGCTCCGTTGAAAGGGAGTTGTGCACAGAGGTGTGCACAGACTGCTTGTGTTCTGCTATCTAGGGGTTATCTGGTAACCACTACCAATTTTTCCCAACTAGCACGGCTATAAGCCACCATCATCAGCGACGATCATAAAACCTGCATGGTGACTGGGGCCACGGTGCACATGAACCACTTGTATCCAAATCCGCAGCAAATTGGAGATATCTAACAGTTGACATTGTGCGGCAATGTGGCCATGGTGCGCACAACATATTCAAAATACGGCTGGGGTAGCCCAGAAAACCGTCCCACAGAAATCTGAAATTCGCGCTGTAACACAAAGCTGCAGACCCACGTACGCATGGACACTGATGTTCTTGCTTCACATCCAACTGCGGATTGCGTGCTTCCTGACACGCTCTGGAAGTTTGGCACTAGTGCTCAGCATCTTCAATCAAGAACGCATTTTGTTCACGTACACGAGTGCTCGATGGCAGATCACTTGAGTGGTATATATATATATATATATCCCTTGTGCTGTTCCAGTTTGATGAGGCGTGGGTATTGCACTCACACTGTACTGCTGCAGCAACTCTACTGACAGCTGCTGCACCGGTGTAGCTAAAGCCTGGTGAGAGAAGTTTTCATTTTATTACTTGATTTTCCTTTATTCGTCCTAGGCTTTCAGCTGTCCGTATGGGGTGGGGATGGGGTTTCAAATCACTTGCAGCCTGAACTTTCGCACCTGGTACTTCCCCCTTTTCTGTGCTCGAGAATCCTTTCGAAGCACATCGTGCCATCAACTGTCAGATACCTCCAATTCGCCGCGGATTTGCATCCGTGTGGGTCATGCGAACCGTGGCCCCAGTCATCATGCAGGTGCGTACTTATGAAAGTGTGTCACTTCGCACACGTGGCATCCAATGGCTTGAATCCCTGCTGCACTGTGCCTTGTGAGCAAAGAAAATGAAGCTAGGGTAGAAAGAGTTCTTCCTGGTTGATTGTTTTGTCATTTATCAACCTATGATGGCGTGGACACACCACAAGATTCGGTTGTGACATGGGAATTGTTGAGAGGCCTGAAGGCGGTATTCGGTTTTCCAGCACAACATTTCCGCTTTTTTGTGTATGATAGCAAATGGCAAGTACACGAAGATGCATTGTACAGCATTGTGTGGGTATTACACGTCTTTCTGCACTTATTTGTGAGCCTCTATTGTCTAAAAATATGCTCAACTTGGCATCACAAACATCCTTATAAGGGTGCAAAGCTGGACTGTGATGCTCAAATATTGAAAGAATGTGACTGTCTTTTGGTAGATGTGTTCGAATGCCATTGGCCTGCCTGATCTGTATCATTTAGAAGGCCAAATGAAGGATAGGCTTCGTGCTCCCATCATTCGGGCTACATGTGCACAAGTTTATACTGTAGATTGCCAGCTGTAAAATAAAAGCTTTTGAAGAGAATACAAGAGGATCTTAGTTCCAAGTGTGGTGCTGGCTTGAAGCATTACTCCGCCTGAACACGCCCTCAAGATTTTTGATGGAAACTATGTCTTTAATGCATGCTGAAGTCTTCTGCTATCTTGGGTTACCCTGGTTTTCCCGAGTTTCAGTTGGCTCATTTTTGCGCATCCAAAGCTTACACTTTTTACTCAGCTGTAAGAGTACTCAGTGCAACTTGGATGTGGAATAAGGCTAGATAGATGAATTTCCCTCTGGTTAATGTAACCGCGCTTGTTCAGGTATCAAAGGTGGTG
>JAULKQ010017226.1:0-10404 GCA_032356285.1 Smithsoniella earleae | reverse complement strand
CTGTGGGACATGCAGGTTGTTCATGATTGATTAAGTCTACTTATATTGTCCTGAATATATCTGCTAAAAATCCTACAATCTTACATGCTATATGTCCAAGCCTAGTCTTCATTATAACCACATCTATTTATATACCTAAGGAGGTGGTAAAATCAATGGCTTAAGTGAATTCAACAACACAAATCTATGATTTCCTAGGTCCGGAATGTTCTGGATGGCGTAAGTGCCATATGCATCACAACAGCAAGCAGTGCATAACGCGGTTGAAAGCATAATGGTTAGGTAAAATTGGGACTAATGGGGGGAGTTACTGCCACCCAGCCGCCCCTGATTTTACGTAGCCTTAATGCTGAGAAAATGTGATTTATCACAACCTTCAGGAACAGCTCAGCATTCCTACAAATAATGATCATGTATTTGATGCTCGCACTATTCGTTTTAAGAGGCTGACAGATTTAAGTGGCTCACAAGCGCAAGAATTGAGTATGCATACATGTAGAAATATGGCCTTTTCATTATCATAGTCAGGAAATAGATAATATTAGCCATTCTGAAATCATCCTAGCTAGATTAGTTACCTTGTTAAACTCTATATTGCACAGTACAAGCACACAACTCAGTACCTGGGACTCACCACTTGGCATGTCAGTGTACTGAGTTTACAAGACTGTATTGCGGGTCCCCTGCACTCCCCTATTGATACGTTAATGTTTATGATCCCTCATGTTCTGTCCTTTTCTACCCACAAACCAGTTCACACAATTCCAACCACGCAATCACCAACTCTTCTGGAAGACTCCAACTGATAAGTTTATCCAGTCAAACAAATCTAATTCAGTATAAATAATGCAACAATGCTGTACTTGGTTCTCAATTTTTGGCCTTAGAAATACAAACTCTAATCCATGACTATGACAGGTTGACAATGATTAGTAATGAGCACACGCTCATGTCCAACAGTACAGTACATTGCTAATCACACCTTGAAATGTTGATTACATACACGAGCTAGATGTATAGTGAAGTGGAATGCAATGCACATGCCATCCTCACCGTTACGCACAGACAGCTTCCGCAGATCGTTCAGTTGCGGGCTTCAGGTTCCCTTGCCCGGCAAGTTGCTTGAGAGTACACCAGTTTTGAAGTTGAAGAAAGATCCTACAGATATTGAATTAGTAGCACAGATGCGACAGCATGGGAGTGCATGTAGCGATCTTATACTCGCGTTGTGATGAGTCGTGATAGATGAATGCCAACCGAATGGTGATGTCAAAGTACACCGGATGTCTGCTTTCTTCTTTATATGCTGCTTGTCTTCGAAGAGTGCCCTGTTCGTCTTCTTCTGATTTGCTTCCCTGTGTGTTCACTTATGCACCGCGTGAGTCACCATGTGTTCACTTTTGCGACGCGTGAGGCACAGTCTCCCTGTAAGACATATATCCAACACCCCCCCGCATCAATAGAACGAAGAGGTATTGGTGTTTTAGATAGATCTGAGACTAAGTCATGCCAACTTTGGTTGCTAAGTCATTAAAAAACTCAGAGCCAAGTGGTTTGGTGAAAACATCTGCAAGATTCGATGTGGACTTGATGCATGTACGTAGGGTCAATTAGGCAGGCATCAAACTGGTGACGTATGGTGTGGTATTTAATAGTAAAATGCTTGTTACTGTCAGTAGTACTATGCTTTGTGATTGTGATAATAGCTGCTTGATTGTCACAGAAGTGCTTGAAAATGGTGGACGGCGCGGAGGTTTGCCCTGCGCTGGGCTCCTTCTCCCCTTGCCCTGGCGCAGGTTCCTGTGGCTGTGAGTCGTCCGGTAGCGGGGTTTCGGGGATCACGGCCCCGTCCTCAGGGCCAGGAGGTGGCGCCGTCTCTATGATATGTGGCCGGGTCGGCTCTTCGGGGTGTGGTGAGGGACCCATTGCAGCCGGATCTTGTTGCAGGTATGGAGCTTGATACTCCGGAGGAAGCCTGGGCTGGAGGCATGCCTCCGCTTCCTCCGGAGTAATGTCGGACTGTCTCTGCACACACTAACCGATGAGTATCGATCAAACGTCAGTCTCGAAGAGGCAGGGTCAGTTAATTGACCTTATACCTCTTATGGTGGCATGTGATCGCCAGTGGCGCCGTGCACGGTGCCTGTGTATTTGGTGTCTTGCGGTTTTAATGTTGAGTATGTCGTATTTAATCGCATATTATCGTAAAAATTCATATTTATCGTATATGTCGTATATAGTCGTTTAATATCGTAAATTGTCGTATCGCGTCGTATATATACGTTTTAATTAACCGAAGTTGTAGCAAACGCTACCACCAACTGCCGTCTGTAGCAAATCATGAGCTCGGCTTAATCGATGACTGGAACGATTATCTAGTGCAATAGCTAACCTGGAGCATGTCGGCGTCGCAAGTTGGCACGGGGAAGGGGGCATCCTTGATAAGGTGCCCCAGTACCACCTTGTAGTGCTTGTCGACCCATTCGAGGTTATAGCCACTAAATTCAGAGCATACTTGCACCGACTTACTGCCCTTATCTGTTTTGGAGGCACTCGTACTCTGCACTAGCAGGATAAGACGGTCCCTATTTGGTCCCTATTCACTCCCTGGTCAATCCCTGGTCAATCCCTGCGTAGGGATTCCGGGAGGTCAGTGTGGAATTTAAGGACTGAAATGGCCAATCCCTGCGCAATCCCTGCGCAATCCCTGGAAATAGGGATTGATTTCTTGTGATTTTGTGCCAATCCCTGACAATTTCTGTCCAAAAATAGGAGCTGGATAGGGATCCCGGGCAGGGATTCCGATTTCAGTCCCTAAAATAGGGACTCCCTATCGCAGGGATTGTCCGGGATAAAAGTGTTCTAATTAGCAATCCCCGGTTTTTGCCCGGGATTGCCCGGGATTGAAGGGATTTTGCCGCCCGGGACTGAAAATTCGGAAAATAGGGACGGAATAGGGACTCGCACAGGGATTGTTCAGGGATTGGCCAATCCAATCCCTGCGACAGGGATCTGGTTGTAGTCCCTGAAATAGGGATTGATTGAATCCCTATTTCAGGGATTCCGAACAGTCCCTGACATAGGGACTGCGCAGGGATTCTGGAGGGACTGCGTCATGTAATCGGAATGTTCCAGAAGAATTACCCAGGATCCCGGAACAGGGATTCCAGGGACTACTGTATCTTCTAGAAGATTCTTATCAGGACTATTAGGGATCAAATAGGGATTGCCGATAGGGATTGACACAAATTCTTCCAGAACATTCTGAACATGATGACTGACCCATGCATCGTGCGCTCGAGGATATTCATTACAGTATCTACCCTGAACATATGCATCTACATGCCGTATCCAATTCACTCTCTTACGTCATTTCTCATGAGTCAGTCACAGAAAGCAGCACCGATTTCCACTCTTCTAGCTCTAGAACAACGCTTTCACATTTTCCGTCTGTCAGCCCTTCCCGAACTACCTTGATTACTTCCTTCCAAGCTGAGTGCACTGTCGCACGCTGCACTTTAAATTTATCCGATAATGGACTGATGCCTGCCACCCTCTTTCCCTTCGCTGTTCGTCTGGTCGCCGGTCGCTGGCTAGTCTCTGATGCCCTGGTTGTTCTCCGAAGATCTGCCACTGCCTTGAGAAATTTTCGAACACTCAGACTGTACTGCGTCGCGATCCTCTGCAAACTTGTATGGGGTAACTTCGCAAGTGATGTCTCCTCATTTTCACGCCATGGGCTAAGGTTACATACCTCTACACATTGCTTCTCTTCTTCTTTCTCACGTATTTCTTCGCTGTTGCCGTCATTTGAAGTTGGCCGAGCCAAGACACTAGAGATCTCGGCAGCTCTCTTCAAGCACTCGTGGAAAACTGGGTCTACTTCCTTCGCAGTCTTTCTGATGTAGAAATAAATTATCTCGTCTAGCCAATCCCATATGACTTGTGTGTGTTCAATTAAAACAATCGACAGCGGGGTGAGCGGTTCCCCTTCCCTGATAACCCGTGGCCAGTTTTCTATATCACCATGCTCCGCACAAGCTTTGTCTTCATCTTCACGCGTCTTGACTAAGGTCAGCGCGACCTTGTTCAACTCTTGAGTACTTGCTTCCGTGCAGCTGTATGTAGACAGTTTACCAGTTGTGTTCTGTTCCGATTGAGGCTCAATCTCTGAGTTAACAGTGCGCTTGCGCTTAGATGGTGACACGACTTCTGGTTCAGCTCGCTCTTCGCCCTCGTGTCGCATCTCAATGATCTTTTGTGATGCCACCAGTCCAATCTGTAGCACTATAGCTATCACATTGCGCTTGATGCATGAACTCTAAATCTAATCAGAACATCGTGATATTGTCCAAGGCTCCACACCTCTGTCGCCAAAGTGCCGTCACAGCACGGCTGCCCAGATTCTGCCGCCGCCATGGTCTGCGCTTGCTTCATCAAACTTTCCAGTTTAGCCTTCATTTGGTGAATTTCAGTGAATATATTGTGCTTCGATTTGTCTTCAGGAGAGCTCTTGTGGCTCAGTCCCGGACCAGTTGATGACATGAAACTGCCCATCACGGTTTCACGATCGCTCGCGTGCCCTACTGCTGAGTTGTGATGTGCAGCGCGAGGGGTGATCTCACATGGAGTCCTTCTTGGCGAGCCTGTTGTCGTAAGAACATCGCTATGCCCTGATGCCCACTGGTTACTCAACTTCGAGATCGAACGTGCCTGTGCGCCGTCATGCGTCAGGATTGTGTGAATATCGTCGCTTGTGTTGGACATGGGGACGATGAGAAGAGGAGTTGCAGGAACAACATGATGCATTATCATCCACTGGGTGCAAGTGAGCGCATTGTTCGCTTGTCTGCAGCGAGAACCTTCACTCCTGTGCAGCTCACTGTCTGCAATTACAATGACCTTATAAGAACGTGCTCACCTTCACCACAAACTCTCACGTGAGAACATGGCCATGAAGCGAACTCGTACCTCATTGTAGTTGGCTACACGATCCTTCGACTTACTATTTGCCTTGGTGCCACCCAAGTTTGAAACGTGATCCCTGGCTGATTTGAAGAGGTTCGCCTGTCCGAGAGACTCCAGGGTGTCTTTGATAGTGCGTATGAATCCATTGAAAGCAGTAACCACGTTCGTTATGCCCGATGCGTCTAGATGCGATTTTCTACTGTGCAGCTTCTGCATGTATATAGCGATTTAACTTTCAACGCATTTGACTTTGAGCTAACTTTATTTTCTTCACTCAAAATCTTCGATCTGCCCTATATTCCACAGGAATACTTACCTCTGCCAGTTTGCTCAAATTATCCTTCACTGTCTTTGTCATGTATGAGTTACTCTTTTGTTCGAGCTTCAATACTCGTTGTGTGTGAGCGATATCCGCTTTATCTTCAGTGGTCGCGGCGTCGTCTTCCTGGAGCTTCCTCAATAAGCTCAATGCAGTAGCGTTCAGTGGGCCGTAATCGGTCCACCAGTCCGTCAATGCCTGTACAGCGAACACTTGTTGCATCTGACAGTTGCTCGACACATGCTTAGCGGTGAAGAGCAACTACACCTCATTCAGCAAGTCGTACCGTAAACCCCGGTCCCCGTGAAGTGCGAGTTGGCTTACTGCCTTCAGTTGTACACTTCTGCTCTTTGCTTGTTGACTTCGTTATCAACACAATCTCGTTGCTGTCCGGGGGGCACGCAACGGACAATGAAACCCTTTCGATAAGATAAGCCCCTATGAAATCCCACAGCTCCTGCGCTGATGCGTACAAGCTCTGAGCATCCTGTCCCTGTAAAATCTCTAATGCAACCTCGTCCAAACTGCCGCCAATCTTCAGACTTTCAACATCGTCTTCAGTGTATCCCAAGCTCTTCAGGATTGAATTGTAGAACAAATGTTTCATTGGATTAGTCCAGTTAGATCGTCGCCATTTCAAAGGCTTCTTCTTCGCTCCGTGAAAACGTGTGGTGACAGATCCTGGCTCCATCTGCATCGCACCTTGTTAACTAACGATGTACATGTGAATATGAACGTGCGAGTAACATTGTTTGCCTGTTAACTGGCTAACTGGCATGACATCCTCTCTCACTCAAGTGCATACCACCTAAATGACTCGCTGTTGAGATCCGTCAAGATTGCTATGCCGATATAATACTGTTGCCTGGTTTGGCGTTGACCCGGATGCAGGTACGTTCTGACGCTTGAATATTCAGCGTTGTGTTAGAGTATGATGCTACTATCTACTGGCGTTTAAGGTTGCTTTCTGGCACTTCTGATAAGCTTCACTACCACTAGCCATCATGATCATCCGCTTCGAGCGAGCCATACAAAGTCTTGTCTTTAGTATCTCCAATATGTTAAGGTGACTTGAATAGATTAAGAAGCAAAGCGGATCTGTGAGGATTGAACTGGTGCTATTATGATGCATATGCTTGAAACAACGTAAGCTAGCAGAATATTAATGTTCGAAGTTTTAAAAGTCAGCAGCTGTTCGTGATCAATGCATGTCACTCATTATCAGTAAGCGCACTTTCTGAAAGGCCATCCAGGTGAAGATCAAATATTGAATGGAGGCTTTCAACCGAAGATTCGTTCTATTGGTCTAGCCATGAGAAGATATCGATGCTGGCCGGATAGCCGAAGCAAGATTGGTGCATCACGTTGCCTTGAAAAGGCGCGCTAGTTGATCAAAATTCATCTGCACACAGTCATGCCACTGTCAGACGGTGGCTTCAACACGAAAGAACCCAGCACGACATAATTCTAAGCTTATACAGAGATCCAGACCTAAAGCTCGATGTAACATGATAACGCTTGGCTTCATGATCAGACGCCAAGGTGCTAGAAGGTGCGTGCCTTTCGCCACTGCGCAGCCACAGATCCGGTCTGTGAACTTTCCTCGTTCGTTGACAATGTATTTCATCAATCGCTAGAGTAAATTGACACTCCTGTACAAAGTTCAGACCCTGGTCCGTAGACGATCCCAATAGTAGCCCTACTGCACCACTCCTTTCGTTGGTTCCGCTGCACGCAACTGGGAGCAGCGCAGCAAGTCCCACAACTGGTTTCGTGAATGGAACTCAGAGTAGTCCTTGCGACAAGCACTCATTTGATAAGTATATTCAATGACATTGAGTTCATCTGGGGCGTACAAAGGTGGCTAAGGAACTTGACACTGTATGCAATTAGACGTGCCTCCGCGCCCGCGACACGTCAGATCCTGTACATCCAGCACAGAAACCTGCTTGCACGCGAGTTTTCAGTAAAAAATGGTCCATGTGTTGAAACCTTTAGACGCTACTTCTCGTCACTTCGAGCTCGAGCCTTTTAACCTATCGGGTTGATAGCCCTGGTCCTTGTCTACGCAGAAAAATCTCTACTACATTCTAACTACATGTACATTTCGGACCTTATTATCAAGGCTTCGCATTGGGAAAACGACTGCAGCGCTAGCGCAGAGCCACGGATCCAGCTCAAGTCCATTGCTGGCCCCTACTCGCAGCGTGTTCCCAGGTACGCATCCCTGGAGCAAATTGCAGAACTTGATATACAGAGTTGCTTTATCTATTTGAGCGCAGTGGATGTCCGAGCCAAACGCGCACGCAAGTTCAGGGATCCCGTCTGAGTGATATGCCTGCATATATGCACCAGCACCATTTCAGATGCGTTTCATACAACAAGTGGCACCTTAGCCTGCTGAAGAACTCAGAAGTTTGGTTTCTATCTGCATTGTTATAACTTACACCGCGGGGCATTCTCAAGGTGCCTGCGCAAGGTGTGCATGAACGCGTGTGGATTGGATATACCGCTGCAACTACACTCCCGAACTGCCCATGAATTGCTTTTCATCTCTGAACGTATACAAAGGACGGTGTAAACGTTATCTCTGTCCCAGGTTGACTCCATACTTCTGTGTTCCTGTAGCCTAACAATGGCATGATATCGATGCAGCTGGTCGCTTTATCGACGAAACACTTCAAATTCATATCCAAGCAGATTCGAATGGAGCCTATTACCTCTGCCCTCCGCTTTTTCCACTCGCTCAAGGCAGCTTGGTGGTTAACCAGGTTAAGAAGTCGCTAACGCCACTGAGGGTGGCTGCGATAATACCGTCGCTTGCATTAACTGATATCATGAGTTGCGTACGCTCAAGTTCCTACCCTTGTAGGTTTGCATCGACAAAGCCATTGGTTTATAATTGCAGAAACATAATAGAAAGCTGAGCTGCTCCTCAACCTGTCCTTTGTCAACAAATAGCGGAGCTGAACAATCGCGAGCATTCGGATACGGTGCAATCACTCCGCTTAATGTTAACAGGCCTATGAGGTGTAGCTCCTAGTATCTATATCTGTGGAGCCTATTTACTTGTCTTGCCTGCTCACTTCTGTTTCTGGTTGAGCAGTGTTACGGACGGAGTTCCAGGATATATACTTTCCGGAATGGCTGCATAATAGTTATGAACAGTCTTATGTTTTTCCAAGTTGAAGAGGAACGATATCGAAAACTACTGTGAAACAATGTTGAGAACTGCTTTCTGCTGGCCGAGGACACGAGATGGTTATAGAAAACAATCTTTGCTCGGTCGTGGACGCACAGTCAATCCTAGTTGCCTGCAGTTGGTTCTGTAAAGTATTCCGTGCAATAGCCCTGCAGATGCCCTCATATTTACCTGTGCTCTCCATTTCAAATTGCGTCTGTGCGATGAGAGCTGTATGAATCTTCAAGGAGTCTTAGTTGAAGTTAATGATATTGATTATGAGGCGTGGTACGCACGTGCAGAACATGTTGTGGTATCATCCTCAGGATTTTGGACATGTACTGAGACAACAACAGCCGCGTATTCCCCATTCAGGTGTTATGTATTGGTGACTGCTATCAAACGCGGACGGTGAACAAGGAGCGGAATGTAATCAAGGAGCAAACAAAGAGCGGAAACATTGGCTGGAGCTTTCACTTCCAACTTGGTCATCATGGCTCTCTTTGGCTGATTTGAAAGCATGAACTATATTACACGACGAGAGATTGTGTATATACTATTAGTTAGTGACTGCTACACGAACTTTCTGTCACCATCATATCAATTCTTGTAACGCGTCGATGTAAATCTTACTGCTTGCATTCAGCATTCTTACAATGGCTAAACTTTGGTACTTTCAAACACTCTCGAGACACTTGATGGACTTCATTATGGACAAATGAGTCTTATTCACAGAATTCAATGAACTCTTCGAGAATTTCGATAATGAGTGCTTCAACAAGCATCTTGCAATAGAAATGAACTGGACCTGTAAACATGTGCACAAAAAAACATATATGTAAAAGACGGATGAATATTACCATTCATGGATGATTACAGGCCTTTGTTGCTGTATAGCAATGGCTGTAACTGTGTTTGTGCGTATGCCCTGTCACTCCGGAGCGCACATGTGGCAAACGCACAATTCATAGCTCCGTCTGTTGATGGGAGCATTCTTGTATTGACACGTTATTCAGAACTACCTGCACAACGCAGATTCTATCACATACTGAATATTTGATAAGAATGTAGCATACCTAGATTAATTCATACCTTCCTGACATCATGCTTTAGTTCAGAAAGTCAAATGTATCATCTCTTGCCGTAAAGGAGATATATCTGTCAGGTTCAAGCTAATTTGACCTATCATCGTAAGCTGCAGTTCAGGCTTGCGGAGGAAGATGTTTACTAGCCATGATAACACATTCACCACAGCATGCCTACCATCTGAACTCGAAGAGAGCAAAGCAGGTACATTTACACTGCATCAGCATCGACTCACACATGTGCTCTGAAGACCTTGCAGACAGCATATTGTTTCCTGTTTGGGTGGCTTGCAATTGAAGCTAGCGATGAGGTGTTATGCTCCGTTATGTCTGAAAGGGGTGGTATTTCTGTACCGTGATGGCAGCCCTTGTCAGGATACATACCCGTGCATACTGCTACATTGTTGTTCATGCGCTGCTGGGCCCCAAATGGCTTTTCCAGTCTATCAACGTGGTCATTGGCTGGACCTGGTCCCACTGTACCTTGGAAGGGTCAGGGAGGGCTTCATCCTTTGCAGGTACAACTCCATTGTTTTTGAGAAACATGTTCCGGGCACTCGAATGTATACACATAGTTTGGTGATGCTTTACACACCCCAGACCCCATGCTCCGAAAGCGTTTAGAGAGATGTACTGCTGAGTCAGCCTTTGAAGCTCTCTTTCAATACAAACGGCTCCCTTGGCACAACCATATTTGTTGAAGGCCTCCCATACAGTTGACTGCTTATTTATTTGCCTTCAAACACTGTAAAGATGCCGTATGCGTCCGAATTTGTTACACACGATACACAAGAACAACACGGGCATACTTGGTCAGTTCTTTTGGTTGACCGACTGAGTATGCCTACTTA
>JAULKQ010017215.1:0-10406 GCA_032356285.1 Smithsoniella earleae | reverse complement strand
TGTCAGCCAGTGATCTACAAGATACTCTAAAACCCAGAACGCATTGTCAAACATTGATGTTGCACAACCAACACGTGCTCATAAAACTAACTCTCTTCTTTCATCGCAGGCAACAGTATTCCAGCTGGTAAAGTGCCTTCGTTCGAGCGTAGCAGTGAGATCTGCTTCCCTTGGAGTGCCAGCGCCTGTGGAGTCGGAGGTCCTGTCTCACACGCAGCTGCCACAATAGCGCGTATGACGTCGCTCTGCCTTGTGATACCAGAGTTCTGCACACATTCTGCTGTGAAAATCTCGTTTCTTGTTTTGATGCAATACCGAGCGCAGCCAAAGACTGAAATTCAGATTGAGTAAAGATAATAAAAAGATCGAGTTAATGAAGGTAACCACGTGCCCAAATGGAAAGGCCGTTAGAACAAGAAACTATGGACGCGACTGTATAGCTAGCGTGAGTAAAGGAAAATTTCGAAAGCTGAAGCAGTTTGCATGTTACAGGGGCTTCCATAGATAAGTACTGGCTATGCTGGTAATGTTTGCGGAGCTGTGTCGGTTATCCTAGATCCTACTCAGCAGCTTGCCGTAGGGGGTTTATTACTCATACAGTCGCGTGCAGCGGGCGTCGATTTAGGCTTGATAACGGTAAATTGGGTTCTGCTTAAATACCGTTACCGACTTGTGTCACTTAGGGACGACTGCGCCGACCCTGTTGTCACCGAGATTTTCACAGTATCGGAGATCATTAGCTTCAAAAATGCGAAAATAATCTGTTTTCCTTGTGATGTTTCCCACGATGGTACCGCTACTGGCCAGGCTCTTTTGGATCATGAAGAGCTATAGCGGTGTATCACTGGTGAGTTCGTTTTGCCAGGATGAATAGGGATATGTTTGATGACATGCTGTGGCGCAGCTCGAAGCTACACAAGTGATTTGTTTTAGCTGGAGAACATCAGTTCTATCGGCTGAATTTATGGGCGGGGCAAAATCATTGGCGAGTATCCGAATCAGCCAAAATCCGATAGCCACGTGCCACTCCGTGTCACCCCTGACGCGATGCGATGTAAAACTTCTTGAGAGCGGATCGTGAAAAGACCGCTGTGGTGGGGAACTCAGAGATCCCTGGCAGACTGCGTATTCTCTTGAACGCAGCTTTGAATACCTTCCACACATAGAGTGTAACTGAACATCCAGAATTCGCACAGCTACATAATTCGGAATACGGATAGCGTGTAGTTGTCTGTTCCGTATGATTGAAGGCGTTGTAAAACAGAGAGGACCCTATTGCGAAGGCAAGCCATCAAACAACTGTTCAGTGTGATTTTCATTGGTGCGTCGAAGCCGCATCCCCTGGAGACCTGGATTTCTTGATACATTGCGCATGAACCAAGATGAATAAGTCTCCTCGCTTTGCGTCATGCAGACTTGATATCTGAACGTTTCTCAGTGTTGTCCAACCTATCCATTCTGTTCTCGGTAAGATCATAGTTTTTTGAAAATGTTGATTGAGTAACAAGGTCTGGAGACCCAGAGCAGAGGCACCAGCTGGAAATCTCTGAGAGGGAATGAACAAACACTTGCACAAAACAGGCTTTATTGAAGTGATTACATGTCATCTAGAAAAGATACTGCACTACAGGTGACCAGTAACAGTCCCACAAGAATACACTGAGAAGGTTTCCGTTGGAAAAGCGCCAAACCCTTTCGGACATAATTGTCTGAGATCTCACGTTGTCGACTATATAGTGACCTCTTGAGTGAACGTGCTCTGTTCAGTTACAGATGCTATCAAAGCGAAAAAGATAGCCCCATGCCCTCTAATTAAAGACCCGCTTGCTTCGTTACCCTGCACGGATGCAGCAGTTTTTGGGATGTTTTGGTTGAGTGTCACAGGTATTTTTGCGCAGCTAATAGTGAAGAGTATTCAAGTGCATTGGTGAAATGGTGCTGGATGGTTGGCACTCATTTTCAATGTGTTGGTGCCTTACTTTTGGCTGGTGCGCAGGGATTGTATTCTCCAAAGCAGACTGTGTGCAGCGGTTTGCTTGGTAGACTTGAAGTAAGTTATTGGGCGACTGTGTACTTGGCTGTGTAGTTGATCATGTCTGAGTAACAGAGTGCTGTTGTTCTGAGCTGCATGGCATACGAGTATCAAGTTGCATAAACGTATTGTGCAAGTGTGAACATTGGCAGTGTCTAAATGTGTTGGAAAAGCGCCAAACCCTTTCGGATTTTATTGTCCGAGATCTTACGTTGTCGGTTATATAGTGTACTCTTGAGTGACCTTGCACGCACTCTCAACAAAATGCTTGCACCAGTGTGAAAAGTAGGTCATTTCAACTACGTGCTTGCCTTTAATATCCGGAAATATGGCAGTGGCTTGATGCTGGATCAGCGTTTATCGCTATCTGTTACTTCAGCTAGTCATCAGTACCTCAGGTAGTAGGTTCTCTGTAGCTGACCTCGGTTGGTTTGTAAGCTTTGAGCTGCCTGATGGCATCGCAGCGGGAGAGCGGTATTCCCAAGGTGACTTGTACTCCATGGCGTCGCAGTTCTTCTTTTGGACACCACTCTCAACTCGCCGCTAGCAGAGCAAAGCATCTGTTTAAGCAAGGAGAATGCATTCATTCTGAGGAAATCCGCTCAATTGTACGTTAAGACAATTGGCCTATCCCCGCTAGAATGCCTGTCACAGCCTGAGTGAGAGTACCAGCAGGTACTTGGTTGCTTCTCTAACAAATTGCAGAAGTTTTGCTCATCGTGGATTATCGTCGGTTATTGTTTTTCGCAACACTGTCTATGTGATCATATACATGTATATGTATCCCGAGCTAAGTTCGCGTTCAGGAACCCCTGTCTTTTCGTTCATACCGAGCTAAGAATTCAGTGTCGCGCAATGTCGCCTATGTTGCCTCTCCCCGCGTGAAGCCATGCATGGGCCGGTTACGGCAAACGGTGCGGCGCGGTGGTGGTGGATGGCACAGCGACATTTAGAACACCTAAGATACCGTTGTATTCCATATTCATCGAATAATAAGCTGAAAAAAGTGACATGAGAGGACTCTGGGATGGCGATTCTTCTTCATTCCAGCTCAGTTCTCTTGTTACATTTCCTTCTATCAGCGCTGGTTTCTCGTTGGTTAGGACCCAAGCAGGGTTGTCGCTGTGTTCATAGTGCAATGTAATCTCCAGTAAGGTCGTGGGAACGGTCGAAAATTTTGGAGCCGGCCTGTGAGCTCCAAGTGCCGCATTCTCGGCTCTGGAATTCTGTCTACATTCACGGGGATACAGAGAATTCTGGAGAACAGTTTCAGTTCCAAGTAAGGCTATAAGGCTATGTAACTGTAGCTATGATGGCAACCAGAACGAACACTGCAGTGCACTGCCCGCGAGCTATCCCGGAATACGTGAAACGGAGAAGTAGTTTCACGGATTCCTTTGTACAACGTAGCACGTAGAGGCAAGTGCTATATGGCGACATGTCGCGCTAAGGTAGCATAAGGCTGAAGCATGTGCATAATATAAACAAGCAGTTGCTTCCGTTCGATAAACTCCCTGGCTCCGAAACTGCGTCGATTTCCGCTCTACACATACGTCGCATCCCGGAGTTGGCATACTGTGGGTTGGGCTCTTCCATACAAACAAACAGCATAACGGACGGCGCTTCCCGCATGGCAGGTCACCAAGTGAAAGTTACTTTGTATAGCCTCCAGCTGTTATAAGGGATGTTAGTCTTGTACCCGGTTTGGTATCGGTAAAATTCGGGCTTCTCGATGTTATGCAAATGTGTTAAACCGCCATCATGGCGTCGAGGGCATGATGCTTGGGCACTATCTCAAGTGTCAAGAGACAGATTGTGGGGCGCACGGTGCATTGACATGGAATGTCATCATAAATCATAAATCCATCTTGACGCCACTTGACGAATACATACAGCAACTCCTAGATCATGAGCACAACCGATTAGAATTATGCGTGGAATATTTGAAGGAGACTTGGAAGTGCTGTGCGTGATGCGCGTTACGTGGGCGAAGAGAAAATAAACAAGATGGGCAGTGTAAGTCAAATACACTGCGTAGAATATTAAAGATGCAGTCTCCAATGAAGAAAAGATCTCCTCGCACGACGGCAAGACCATGTCATTTCAAGGCGAAGTACAGACTCTTACATACCTTGGGTTTATCACATCGACAACCAGGCGGGACCCAAGAAGCATCGAGGAATAATGCGAATTCATTGTGACGAAGCAGGGATTCTGGCGTCACTCCTAAGGCTACACAGATGAACCTGGCTGAGTCCATCATTACCATACGCTTGTCCATCTTTACCACACATCGCGTTGTGCACTTGAATCTGGGTTAGAATGGCATATCATTGATAGCATTGCTACCTGAGCTTGATTACTGTTCTTTCGCACTTGCGTACAATAATTTTTCGATGGTAGAACAATGATTTCTCAATTGAATATGCCCAGACTTGAATTCAGGCAAGCCTCGAATCGCACTGGTGTATTGTGCTTAATTCTGTTAGTAATCGAAAAGCGCCAAATCCGTACTGGATTTAATTGATTGTTGACCTCTATTATGTCGTACAACAAATTGTGGTTCGCGGTGTCATAATTTATCATTCAACAAATTCACACGAGCATATACTTGATCGCGAGCGTGTCATTATGGATTCCATTTCTGTAAGACTAACATGCGAAACAGCACTCGAGCGCAATACTTCCAACGCAAGGCTGTAAGTAGATTCTAGCCGTACACGTATAATGAGGCTGCCGCGCCTCCGCCTGGCTCGAGATCGTGATTTTAGACGCGGACAATTGGTTGGAGATTGCACCTAGTAGTGGTAGATTTACGAAGGTTGCCTTACTCATCAGTGCTTATCGTGAACTCTCGATTGCCCGCAGCAAGCACGCAGTCTTCAAGTCCGGCTTGTCCATCTCTTGTTCGGGTGGCACTGTCGGCTCAGGCTGGGGCACGCACGCCTTAACTCGAAGAATGATTAAATGTCTGCTTAAGATTCCTCTTCCACGTAGTCCTAGCGGTGCTTATATGCTCTAGTTAGTGTACTTGGTGTTTCATTAGAGCCAGGCACCATTTCCCATTCGCTTCCGCATACCTCCCTTCGGATTCCCGTATCCACACTTTCATTCTAGTGTTGATCCTCGCTTTCTTTTCTCATTCCGTAGCCCCGGATTTCCCTTTCCCCACACCCTTGTTGTAAACGAAACCCGGACACAAGATCCAATGCGTAAGGAGTTCGTGACCCATTGTATGGCATTATAGGTTCAACGAGCTAAAACAAAAAACTATAACACCTACGAATCACTTCAAATTAAATTTACAAGACCGATTGCAGCTGAAGAACGCATGTGGTGAGCGTTCTAGCTCTTGTAACCGGGTGAGCTTTACAAGGGGCGTAGGCCTTAACATCATCTCAGTGAATCTCGGGACAGGTCCACGTACGTGATGGTCATCCATCCACTGCTTCACATATGCAGTAGTCTTCAGCAGATCCTTGCAGCATGGTAGCGTTGTTGGAATTAGTACAGCAACCCTTCTACACAGCGAGGTATCTTGATACATGCGTACATGAGATGTTGAATATTTGTTTGTTTTTCGATGGCCCCTTCTGGACACAGGCAACGCTATGAATAGAGCAAGGCCGGTGAATAGCGCTGCAGTTGACGTTCTGTGACACCGAGTGCATGAGTTGCTAGCTCTTGTCTCGAACAAAGATTAAATTGCTATTTAACACTCAAAAGAGCCTTAGTCGTACACTGGTGCCAATTGGTAGCTTGCAGTGGCGACATGCCACCACAAGAGCAACGGCACGATGCAAATATGACATGACACACTTTACACAACAGACAAGCAGGTTCAAATGTTTTCACGCTAACACATATTGTGTTTCTTTCTGTTTCCTTTTTTTCCTCCTGTTTCCTCATCAGCACATGTTCTTAAGCTTGAAACATTTTACGTGCTATGCTTGTAGTATGCATACCCGACAAATGTGTAAGAAGTAAAACAGAACACTAAGTTCGGAAACAACTTTAACGCGGATTGGCAGTTCCAATCTGCACAGGAAGTTCTATTCAAAGTACTTCATCACACAAGCTTGCATAGAACAATCAGACAGGTCACTCAGTCACTCACCTTGTTCAAGACAACTACTAGCAATTCAGGCATACGTTGTCACAGAACATTCACTGCAAAGCTACTGTACTAGCTACCAGGTTTATATACCAACAGCAATGAACATGTTTGTGATCTTCGACTCCATCTTGATGTGCGTTCATGCATCAGATCCATATCCAAAGTATCTTGAACATATCCGAGAATGCTGGACTTCTCTCAACAAAATGCCCCGTCCGGCCACCCGAGTGAATCGTATTCTACTTCAACTTCGTGTTCTAATCTAAGAGAAGACAGATCACCTTGGAGCATTTCCCAGTAGCTTGTGTCCTATTCTGCAAAATGAAAACCTATGTTCCAAGCCATCCAAAACACTTACGAACCACCTTCAGGCGCTCAACTGGAGAAAAAATTAAGCAAGATGAAGTCACACATCCTATTGTTATCTCTTGTTGAAAACTGATCCTTCTCAAAAAGTCAAGCTCGCAACAAGACTCACCATAGATCAGCTCAAAATCACTCAGTGATTAAACGAAAGTTGAAGTCTATTGATAACCGCTCATGTGGCAAAACTTGATCTAATACATGAGTCCCTGAGTAGGCAGATGCGATTGGAGCAGAGCCAGGTATCCAAGCAGCATTCTCTCACGTTATGCAAGTAGAACAGTCTGTATTTATTGCAAGGTTGGCATGTGCTCCGTAATGGAAGCCATGCCCAATACTCTGCGAGCGATCCAAAGTGCCTCAGACTGATGTGCCTGCAACGGATGCTTGATAATTCGACATCTAACCCCTAATCAACGACAAACTAAATCTCCTTGCACACGAAGCGCACAAACGGGTAACAAATGTCTCTTTCTTCTTGTTCGCCGCTGCTCTTAACAGGGGTAAGGGGGTAGCAATTTGATTCCTTTGCACCAAAACCTACAGAAAAGGGTAAAAAGGTGGCTGAATCATGACACAATTGTGGGGGTAACTGGCAACGAGGTGAAGGGTTGTATTTACTTTGGCACTCATCGCCGAGACGGCAATGGAGGAGGCTGTCCTGCAGCTGGTTGATAGGCTGCGAGAGGATCTGGACATGCCTCAAGTCACCTGCCACGCTGGCTGGGTGGACTGGGGTTAGGGGTTCCCAGCCTACTCACTCAAGACACTGCCACATGCATAGCAGCCTTCCTTGCGGCAGCTGCGCTCACCAGCAAGGCTGTGCCGCTGGCAAAAGCAGGGACTCTGCACTGTTACTGGTCGGCTCTCCCGCCAGAAGCAAAGGGGGACCGAACAGCTGCAGTGATCACCACCACAGAAGTACAGCAGCTGACCGGCCTCCGGCATCGGGTGCCTCACTTGCAGCACAAGGAGCACCTTGCGCGACTGCTTAGCATCCAGCCTGTTGAGAGTGCGTGCGAGGTCCCTCAAGAGTACACTATATAACCGACAACG
The DNA here is from genome assembly GCA_032356285.1 of Smithsoniella earleae. Lineage (NCBI taxonomy): Eukaryota > Viridiplantae > Chlorophyta > Ulvophyceae > Smithsoniella > Smithsoniella earleae. The sequence continues at coordinate 2,838 of JAULKQ010017215.1, read as the reverse complement.
AAAGATTTCAGACAATTAAATCCAAAAGGGTTCGGCGCTTTTCCATCACAGCCCACCAGCCCACCAAAGATAGCTGGAAGATCGATGACACCACCTTCTAGAGTGCACTCCGGTTCATGCTCGGTGTCACACCAGGTACTTCACCTAGATTTGAAGCAATGTGCTCGTGTGGCTGCAGCGAGGCTGACCCACACCATGCCATGTCTTGCCACAAGCTAAATGGCTCTCGTACCTCGTGCCACAACCTCATCCAAAGTCAGGTGCGGTTCGGGTGTCACAAGGCTGGTCTTGATACGGTCATGGAACCAAAAGAGACACTGTGGACGTGGCACTTGTTCATCCAGCAGGAGCTGAGGAGCGCAGCAGGGCAAGCAAACACACGGGTTCAGCTGCGGAGAGGCGTGATGAGTCGAAGCGTAGGCATCATGCGCGGCAGAGAAGTTGATTCGTGACTTGGTGAATGTTCAAGTGCCCGTAGGAATGTTGACAGCGCGCTGTTTGTGCGCTTCGTGTACAAGGAGATTAGTTCGTTGTTGATGAGGGGCAATAAGCTTATCTTCCAGCGGCGTTTCGGATCTTCAGGTCGTAGGATCGGCCACGGATTTCAGCAAGGAGCACACATTCCGTCTTGTGATAAGACTTGCATAAAGTTTCGGTTTAGTCAACTGCATGCTCGCTGGTTTGATGCCTGAAATCGCTGCTTTATTTGCATCCGGAACTGAACGGTACTCTTCGAATGGCAATTTAACCCGTACCTGACAGAATATAACACCTTGGACGAATTACACGGTGATATGTGGTCGTTATTTGTGTGTTCCAGCTGCGTTGCACGCAAGTTAGACGGTCACTTCGCCTGCCTTACTTCCCGACCTAAAACCAACAAATGCACTACAGTAGCTTCTACTGTACCTTGTGGCACCAAAACAACCTTGTTTCATCGTGGATATAAATATCTTCTAGAGAGGAACCCTGCCCCCTGAACCTTTAGTATGCTTTGCTTCGCCATGGTGAACACTAGCTGCTATACCGGTATCGGGTCTTAGAATCACCGAGCCAGCCGTCCGAGAAAGCAATAGAACGCAGAACATTATATCTTGGAATCATGTCCTTAGCTTTTTGTTAAACTATAGAGTCTATTATGCAGGCACTTGCATTTTCTATTTGTTTCAACCATCAAAGCTTGGAAGGATGGTTTGTTCGCTTATTGCGCTTGGCCAACACGACCCCCTTCTGGATTGCGCCCTTGTATTTAGGATACATCACACATTGGCTTCTATGATTCTCACTGCAATGTTTTCAGCCGCTGATGGTCTGTGCGGGGGGATGAGCACGAGGTTCGCTCGAACATGGCAAGTTCGTGTTAACATGCCTTGCCAAAGCTTCATCTAATTCGGCGTCAGTCAATGTGTGATGCTGATAAGAGTACTCTAGTGGCCAGACCTTTTCTTTTATGCCATACAGGTTGTTTTTGGGACGTTTTCCCTGCCCTGAGGTCCCAGCGGTAAGCGCATCCATTGTTTTCAGAGCGAAGGACTTGCGACAACAGTATTCCTAGCTTTAAAATGACTTCTACGCCCTTTGCGCAACTCTTTTTCTGGGTTACCCGCCTTAAACTAAGCAGCTTTTGTATCTGAAGAATACGAAATACAGTGTACTACTTACCGAAATACTCCTCAAGCAGGAGCTCGAATCGCCTACCTAGAAGATTAGCTACGAGAGTACATTTCTGTACATGCCTCAACGTACCATTAGCTGAAGCTCTATGAGATGAGTTATAACCTCTGTCCTGTTTACGTCTCTATCCACCTACTACATTTACGAATTAAAGCAAATGCTAACATCATACCAGTGCACACATAGTTGAATCAACTGCAAATTTCTACGTATTAATCACAAGAGGGGACATGTGCTCCTTGTTGGAAGCCACGCCCTATACTCCTTGCGAGTGATTTGACATAGTGCTGAAACAAGTATCTATTGCCCTTGATGAGAGAGACACTAATCTTTTTATAAATGAACCTCACAAACACTGCTTTTGACATGTTCCCACTAGTGTACCCACATTCTGCATGTTCCCTAATAACAACTATCAGCTAGTGCCCCTTCTTGCAAGCTTTCTTCGCAATTCCACATCCCTTCTCAGCTGGTGCACCTGCTTTCATGCTTGCTGCACTTTTCAGAGTGACACTAGCTGTATGCACCACTGAGACGTCCACATGAAGGATGTCGTTGAGGGTCATTACAAGCACATTGCCTCTGCTCTCGTATCCTTCCTCCCTTGGCTGGATGTCGGAGAGGTGATTGTTATGTGGTTCTCCTACCTAGCCCTGCCTTCTGGCAGCCGTGCTACGCCTGGTTTTGAAAGAAATTGTGGTGCGAGGTTTGGCTTCTGCCAATTTTAGAGCAGCAAATGGCGAGGTGGATGTTAGGACCCCTGTGACCACAAGGACAGGCATGCTCACAGTTTGTTGGAGGCGTGAGAGTGGCCCCCAGCAGAAACCGGGCGCTCTATCTACCTACTTCGATCGATGTAACAACAATTTAATGACATGTACAAATTATTAATTAATTGTGTGCTGAGTTGTCGAGTGTCCACTGCCTCTCATCCAGGATACGCTAATCTTCTGAATCTTCACAAACGCAACTACAGCAATCTTCTTACAGATGCACCATTGTAGAGACTTGGACTAGCCACTTGGGAGTTTCAAGGTAGGCTTGTGTTATGGGATGAGTGTGAGGAAAGGGTACTGACCGGTGAGCTTAGGGATGGTTTATTATGGATTCATGGAACTATTTCTAGGCCAAAGAAGAGAACCAAGCTGTGTCATGTGAATACAC